>JAXCGZ010017507.1:25000-40000 GCA_037179515.1 Halocaridina rubra | reverse complement strand
CTAACCCCTGTACTAGGAATGAAGGCATTCTATCTGAATGCCTTTCTTATTCCTATTACAGCTTCTCCTAACCTCTCTCGTGGTTTCGTTATTAGCATTTAATTCAAATCTTATCTATAGAGGCATTTATAATAATCAAATAAACACATTAACATATGTATACAAATGAATCGTATTTTACCCCTGACAGCTGCGGCTGTTGGGACTCATTGTAGAATATCCTTGCCTACCAGCCTTGTGAGTGATCAAAGCAGGGTGGAAGGCAGGGAAACGTGGCAACCCTTTATCCCCAAAGAGCTAAAAGGAGTGGTTGAGGTATGAGTGGATCGTGGTTAATGTGCATTTCTTGGTTAGGCCACTCCCCTTACAAGGTGAATTGGGTCCATGTGTATATATTATTATTATTATTATTATTATTATTATTATTATTATTATTATTATTATTATTATTATTATTATTATTATTATTATTATTATTATTAATAGTAGTAGCATAGTAGTAGTAGTAGTAGTAATCGGCTTTAATAGTTATATTCAAACTGATTAGGAATATAATTCTTTAACAAGAAAGTTCATTGGAATCTTAATAATACTTTCAATGGAGAGCAATGGCATGATCTTATTTTATTAGTTATTAAACACAAAATATTCTACTCTAGATTTTTATTTCTATTATTATTATTATTATTATTATTATTATTATTATTATTATTATTATTATTATTATTATTAATATTATTATTATTATTATTATTAATAAAATTATTATTATTATCATTATTATTATTATTATTATTATTATTATTATTATTATTATTATTATTATTATTATTATTATTATTATTATTATTATTATTATTATTATTATTATCAGTGACTGAGGAATAGGCAGGAAATCGAAGTGAACTAATGAAGCGGAGTAGAAGAAGGAACCTTTTATGCATTTCATTTTAATCCAATTTAAAAAAAAAATTGACATTTCGTCTCTATACTATCTAGACATTATCAATATTTTTGAAGGAGAAATAAACACAATTAAAAGAACAATATACAATATAGATAATAATACTATATATATATATATATATATATATATATATATATATATATATATATATATATATATATATATATATATATATATATATATATATATATATATATATATATATATATATATATATATATATATATATATATATATATATAAAGTGGACAATTGAACTAAAATTTAATAACAAATATCAAATCTCAGCCTAGATACTTCTTTTTCCCCGTTACTTCCATATTAATGATTCATTCATTTGTATAATATTAATTTCATCTCTGAGCTTTGTATTTTGTTATTCATTTTAATTCAGTTGTCATGTTTATGTATATATTGCGTATATATTATTGATATTCTTTCCATATAGTATATTGTTTGTTAACCATGTTGATTTGCCCATTAGAAGTTTTGATTATGTCTCGATGTTATGAAGACGAGACGGTCAAAATTAAATTTGATTATTATGAAATTTATTGGTTCCTTTTTGTACTCCACTACATTATTGTTAATAATAATAATAATAATAATAATAATAATAATAATAATAATAATAATAATAATAATAATAATAATAATAATAATAATAATAATAATAATAATAATAATAAAACTAATGAAAATAATGATATTTTTTATTATCATTATTATTATTATTATTATTATTATTATTATTATTATTATTATTATTAGTAGTAGTAGTAGTAGTAGTAGTAGTGAATTGTGAGATATTCTCAATAAAGCAATATTTAGCTCGAGGAATCGGCTTCAAGATTCTTAAAAAATAAATAATGGTCATAATAATCTTTATTAAATGTAAAGTTATCTATATGAATCTTAAAGAATTGAAATTTTACCTTAATAACTCTGCATTAAAAGAAAGAAACATATTTTTATATGCATCCAAACCAAGAAATATGTTATTCTTATAGAGTAAAAAAGAATCATATTTTTATGCTTGGTATTTGTGTATAGTACTTCAGTGAGTATTCTCATATGCATTAATCATCACGACTGGATTCCGGTGATCAAGTAAAGATGATGGCTCTCAGTACATAGAATTACCCTCTAAATTGTAAGAATAGGTTGGATTGGTTTAGGTAAGGTTAGGTTAGGCATTATCCCAGCCTAAGAAACCTAATCTTAATGCAACCTACCCTAATCACACAATATATTAGGTTATTGAATGTACTGGTATCTTTACTTGATCCGAGTCCTGTACTAATGTAATTATGCTGTTTGAAAGACCACAGTAATGTCACTTCCTCAAATACCAGTATCATCCTTTTGGGAGAGGAAAACAGAGAAACAGACGAGAAGGAACATGGAGCCTGAGTTTTTGGAATTAATCATAAGTTTTTCAATTAGCTCTAAAAGCATTGTATTAGTCTCACCTCAAGAAAACTTAATCTCTTCACGAGAGACTGTTAGAACACAAAGCAGTACATTATGTTCCACAACTATAGCAGTTCGTAGTCTTATATTCGCTAATGACTCGATAATGAGCAAAGTTCTAATGAAATTACTTCTAAACTTACTTGAAAACAACAGGTCTACAATTCCTCATTGCTGGCATGCAAGGGGATCACTCTCACATTTGTTGCTGTAATTAATTTTATTACTCTCAGATATAAAATGAGTTGCACTGATTTTTATTTTAATATAGACTGAATAGTGCGCAAGTGGAAGAATAGATGAGCTGATATATACAATCGCAAATGCATACACTACATGCATACATACATACATACATACTCAGTTCATTCCTATGATTAATGGGTGTAAAAACATAAAGATGTAATGTTTGTTATCCATCACTGTTAGTTATATGTGTCAAATGATATTAAATATTACCTTCCTTCTGAGCAATTTTTTTTTTTTTAAGAGTGTGACACCTGGACAGGCAGAAACTACACTCATCAACAAAGGCCCGGGCACGAGAAAATACCAAGACGAAGGAAAAGAAAAAGGTTAAGGGCAAGGCAGAGATGAGGTAATGTCACACAAAGGAAAACGACAGACAGAAAAAAACAGTCAAAGTAAAGAGGACTCAGAGATATGGAGGACTAGGCTCTGAGATGAGGATAGATCTGCTTTTTGAAGGATGAAAGGTCATAAGAATTAGGAAAGACAGAAGGAGGAAGAGAGTTCCAGAGTCTGGAGGTAGATGGGAAGAAGCAGTCGCTGCACCGACCAATCCGCGAGCTACAAATCTCCACACAGTACCTGTGAGATGAGGCCGCTTGGCGAGTGTTACGCGGCCTCGGCAGTGGAGGAGGGATGCAACTCGCCAACTCATCAGAGCAGCGATGGAAGTAGTAGCGATAGAAAAGCGAAAGGGAAGATACCTTACGGCGAAGAAAGAGAGAATCCAAGTTAGAAGTAAGAGAAGGATCATTAATGCATCATTCAGGACAAAGTGGTCTTTCACAGTTAATGATTATAATTTCAATATCAGTCGCAATATCTATGATGGATATAGCTCTTCGATGCCTTGACATGTTGTTATGTGCGTGAACTATGAAAATAGAATGATGCACAAAATATGTATATACGTACAGTTTGTATATAAAAATACCAATGGAGCAAGGAAAATTGGGTAAATGAACCACAATCAAACAGTCTTAATTTAACAATAATTATACCTCATCGTTCATCGAGTGAGTTGCAGTGTTATGGGTCATCAATGTTAGTCGTGCTTTGCCTCTTGTATTCTGTCTTCACCTAATTAGAGTGTAAACTCGTAAAGGGCCGAATGAGAAACTGACAGTTCTCCACTAAGATCATTTACAAAATTAAAAAGTAGATTCATATTTATAATTGTTGTTGTTGGTATTGCTTTAGATAGTCTCCCTAGGGGAGGATTGGGTCATGGTACACCCGTAGGTGAAATTATCTTGTATTGAAGGTCAGTCTAATTTGTGAATTAGAAATAAACCTTCAAAATATTCTTTACTGGGTCAGTAGTTTCCTCATTTAAGATGCTTAAAAATGTATAGGGAAGATAAATCATTAGATAGGACAGTCATGATGTTGATGGCGCTGCTTACACGCTTTTAACCCCTCAGTGGACCCACCAAGAAAAATGGAAAATGGGTGACAAGGCAGAGTGTATAGATAAAGTTAAAAAAGAAACATAGTTATAAATATAAGAGAAGGAAAAATAAATGGATGAGAAAATGTAATCTCATGCCTAGGAAAACTGATAGACATATATTAACAATAAATGCAAGAGGGGAAAATAAAGTAAAACTAGTATATTTGAGCAAATACTGATTATGAACAAGAATTATTGAAGTGGAACTAAATATTTTAAGGCCAATTTCGGGAGCAGTGGGCTATCTTGTGTTGTGAGTTTTACTGTGTTGATGAACTCTCGCTGTATGGAGCTTAAATTTGTGTTCTTGATTTCTTATCTTGGTTTTGTTTATTGCTTGAGCACCATCCGGGTTATAGCTATGAACTATACGGTTTCCAAGCTTCTGTCATATCTCTGTGAAGGCTTCACATTCTAGGATAAAACTTATGAGTGGTTTTGGGATTTCTTTCTGAGAGAAAAGCATTCCCTGATGACGAAATCTTTGATTTTGCTGGTGCATTTGTATCCAAGCCTCAGTCTGTAGAGGTTGACTACTTCTATAAAGGTCTCGGGAAGGTTAGGATGCTATAGATTGTTGACTTTGTACCAAGACGTGAAGGCTGATTCTGTGTCCGTGCATTGGTTATGCCCTACCAACCACAGTTCAGTGAGATTCTTTGCAGCATTTGTTTTAACTTGGAGGATTGTTGGAGGTAAAGATATCTGAGCCTCTGTCTGGAGGCAGCTTGTTTAGGTGTATGGCCGGCATCTTTGTTTCCTTAAATCCCGACATGACTGGGGATCCAGGCGAAGTTCAATGGCAGAGGTGGAGTATCTCTGCTGTGATTCTCACAAAGTCTTTAAAGGACGTCTAGTGAATGGCTTGTAAGACACCCATTGATTCAGTAAAAAGGAGGGTGTGGTCTACTTCTTGAAGAGAGATGTGGCTTTGAGCTTTGGCATTTGCGACCAATTCAGTTTGGAGGGTGTTACAGGAGCAAAGCAATCTCTAGGACTCCTTTTGTCCATCCACGACAAAAGAAACAGCCGAGGCTCCAGTTTCTTGATTAAAAACGCCATCAGTATAGTCGATAAGAGAGTTATGTCTGCTCCAGTTTCGTATCTTTTCTCAGTATAAATTCTTGAGGGCGTTCTGGTTGACTGACCTCTTTGGGCCATCTGGGCATTCAATCTTGATGTCTAGCAGGCGGTTGTTCCATGGTAAAGGACATCTGTAGTTTTGATGTGGAGTGTCCAGGTACCTGGTCTCAATATCATCCACAAAGCCTAAGGTTGAAAGCTAAATGCTGGCCCCAGCTGCCTAGGTCCTCCTTGGAAGGCGGGATGTAGAATGATTGCTGATTTGAAGCTTTTACTGGCAATGTAAGGATGCTGTGAAGTACTGATTTTAGCTAAGGTGGTGGCTATTTGCTGTAGAGATCTTTTTTTAATTAGGGAATTTTAGTTTCTAATGGGAGGTTCTCTGTCCAAGTCCACATGGGGGCTCCTTGTATAATTCTCATGGTATTCTTCTGGATGACCTCAATCTTGGTCTATTGTGGGTCTGATAGAAGCAACAGAGTGAGATAAGCGTAGTCTAGTATATAGAATGTTTTGGGAAGTTTGAAGCTCACACCATCGTAGATAAGTTTGCACCTGTCAGACAAGTATTGGATCTCGCTTCCAAAGTTTAGTAAGCTATCAATGAAGACATTCAGGTAATGATGCTTGTTGACCCAGTCAAAGGGTCCTAATTAATGACTAACCTTCTTTCTGGTCTTAACAGGTTGATGGCAAAAGCTTTCGTTTTCTAGTCGTTAATCTCGAGCCCAAGCATGAATGAGGCACTAGATTTTATTTAGGGTTTTTTGGGCTAGGTCAAAGGCGTCATGACCTCTTGCCACTTGGGAAAAATCGTCGGTGGAAATGACGACTTTCAGCCTAGGTGGCATTTAACGTTCATGATCTTTTCCATGATGCAGATGAAGAGGAAGGAACTGAGGATGCCACCTCGAGATATTCAGTTATCATGTTGCTGGGAGGTCAAGTATTTCTATGCTGTTTCACTTGAGCACTGTGAGCCAACAAAATCAGCTTGATCCAGGAGAGAATGTTCCCTCTGACTTGTTTGTCGATAAGTTTAGAGATAATAGCAGACACATTTGTTAGTTTAAATGTCTTCTCTATGCCAAGGAAGACGACAATCAGTTGATGGTTGTCTGTAAATGACAGCAGTGATGCTGTGCAATACGTTGTGACCCCAGGTTGGTAAGCAAACATGTTTTGGTGGATGGGTTGTGAACTGATGATACATACTTTTGATTCTGTTTGAATAAGTTATTTGTTTTCATGATTTTTATTTAATATAGGATGTAATCTGGGTAATCTTATTTATATATATTTTTTTTAATATTATTTAATTTTCCTATTTGTGCATATGTGTTTTAAAGATTAATATACAAATTTGAATTTGCAAACATTTTTGAAAGCATTTAATCATAAAATTATGTTCTATCTTATTTTTCCTACTCGTGTTCCTGATCATCACGAACATGCTGCAAACACTCTTGACCTATTTCTTAATTCTAACCCTTCAAACTACTCTTATTCAGTGTTTTCCCCTCTTGGCAAATCTGACCAATCTATAATCTCAATCGCTTCCATTTTCACTCCCTCTCCACTAATCCCTCCTACTCACTGCCACCTTCGCCACTTTGAGCGTACTCTAACATGAAAATTTGTGTAACTTCCTCTTTGACTTCCTATGGGATGACTGCTGCTTTCGGTCCTGCAACCCTGATCAGGTAGCCCTAAAAGTTCCCGAGATCATACCTCCGGAATGGAGGCGTACATCCCCTCTTCTAAAAAATCTTTCTTTCCCCCTAAACCTTTGTTTGACCATGCCTGTTCCATGGATATCCAGGCCAGGAATCGAGCACACCAATCTTACCAAGCCTCTCCTTATCCAAAACCGCTTCAAAAACTTCTGTAACTCAAGCGTTCCCCATCTCATTCGTTCTGATGGTCCTATAGCTTGCTCTCCCACTGACAAAACCACTTTCTTTTTGTCTCTTAATTTTCTGCCAACTCATCTATAAACTATTATAGCGGATCTATTCCTCAATCTTTACCCCTCTCTAACCCTATGCCCTCCCTTATCCTTTCTTCACACAAAGGTCATAAGGTTCTTTGCTCGCTAAAGACAAACAAGGCATCTGGTCCCGATGGTATACCTGCAAGGTTCCTTAAGGAGTTTGCAGATGAACTGGCTTCTGTTCTTTACCGTCATTTTGGCCTCATTCTGTCAATCTGTATCTATCCTTCATCTGGGAAGCATGCTCTAGTTCAACCTGTTCCTAAGAAGGGTGACTGCTCTATTCCTTCAAACTATCGACCTTTTGCCCTAACCTCCTCTACTGCTAAAGTTTTCGAAACAGTGCTCAATGCTCACCTCTTGAAACGCCTTGAATCTAACTCACTTATCTCCGATCACCAGCACAGTTTACACAAGTCAAAATCCACAGGTGACCTCCAGTCCTATCTTACTCATGTATGGTCATCTTTTCTGAGGAACTTTGGGGAATCTATAAGGCTTTTGACAGAGTCTGGCACAATGCTCTGGTGACCAAACTCCCTGCCAATGGCTTTACCCCTTCTTTCTGTTCTCTGATTTCCAGCTTTGTGTCTGGCCCTTTTATATCTGTAGTTGTTGATGGTGCGATATCTAGCCCTTTCTCTGTTATCAGTAGTGTTCCACTGGGCTCTCTTCTTTCACCTACTCTGTTCCTTCTGTTCATCAATGATCTTCTACAATCCTCGTCTTCCTCTCTCCTTCATGCCTTTGCTGATGATTCTACCCTTCACTTCTCCTCTGCCTTTTCTTCACAACTTTCATATGCTACTCATAATCAGTCTCGAATTACTCTTTCTTCTACTCTCAACTCCGACTTGCAGAGGGTATCTGAGTGGGGCACTCAAAATTTAGTTAAATTCAATGCCACTCTTTATCTTCTTCTCCTCCTGATAACCATATTGTCTTCGAAGCTAACAAAATTTACCCTGCTAATTCTATCAACATATTAGGAATCCATATTGTCTCTAACTTGTCTTTGATGAATCACATTATCTAAATTTCTAAATCTTCATCCCAAAAATTTTTAGTTTTGTTTCGTTTTCGTCATTACTTTTCCTCTTTACAGTTACTTAAAATCTATAAGGGTCATATATGTCCCTGCTTAGAATACTGCTCACACATCTAGGGTGCTTCACCTTATACTAATCTCTTTGATAGTGTTGAATCTATGGCAGTCAGACTCATTAATGATCCTTCTCTTAATTCTAATCTGGATTCTCTCTCTCTTCACCGTAAGGTATCTTCCTTTCTATTTTCTATCACTACTACTTCCATCGCTGCTCTGATGAGTTGGCGAGTTGCATCCCTCCCCCACTGCCAAAGCCGCTTACCACTTGCCAAGCGGCCTCATCTGACAGGTACTGTGTGGAGACTTCTAGCTCGCGGATTGGTCGGTGCAGAGACTGCTTCTTGCCATCTACCTCCAGACTCTGGAACTCACTTCCTCCTTCTGTCTTTCCTACTTCTTCTGACCTATTATCCTTCAAAAAGCATATCTATCGTCATCTCAGGGCCTAGTCCTCCAAATCTCTGGGTCTTCTGTACTCTGACTTTTTTTCTTTCTGTCGTTTTCCTTTGTGTGACATTACCTTATCTCTTCCTTGTCCTTAACCTTTTCTCTCGTCTTGGTGTTTTCTCGTGCTCAGAGCCTTTATTGATGAGGGTAGTTTTTTCCTGTCCCGGTGTCAAACTCATAAAAAAATATATATATATATATATATATATATATATATATATATATATATATATATATATATATATATATATGTATTACCCCTGAGGGAGGGGGGTAAGAATACTTCTTTCGTGTTCCCATGCGTGTCGTTAAAGTCGACTAAATAAGGGGGACCGAGGGGACTGAGAATCCCCTCCTCTGTGTTTACTTCCCACAAATAGTCCAGGTATTTTCTTTGACTCAGCCACCCCCCTTATAAGGGGGAATATGACTTTGGCATATATATATATATATATATATATATATATATATATATATATATATATATATATATATATATATATATATATATATATATATATATATATATATATATATATATATATATATATATATATATATATATATATATATATATATATATATATATATATATATATATATATATATATATATACATCGTCTTCATCATCCTCATCATCATAATCACAGCTAACACCGTGTGATGCATTTGGACTCTGCGTCTATATATTTTCCTGTGCCGTCATCTCTATAGATCTCCATGCATATCACTTCGCGATGATTATTGTTTTCATCTAAGTATGTCTTGGTCTTCAGAATCTTCTGTTGCCCTGACAAATCACTGGACACGGTCACATACTACTGATTTTTGGGTTGTGTAAAAGACATATCTAAGTCATTTTAATTTCCACTTCATTAACTTTATTTGCATATAGAGTTTGGTAAATTTCCCTTTTTCACTGTATCCTGCCATCTAACAACCAATTCTTCTTAAAGCTTTATTCTTAGACTGGCGAAATGTAGCAAGGTAAAACTATTATGACTCATCCCCATAGAAAGGGACATGAGGTTTTAGACCAATGCACGAGTATAATCTTATTTTAGTATGCAGTTTCAGTCTCTTGATTACCCCTTTGCAGTCTTTTAATATATTCCAGTTCAAGAGAGCCTGTATTATCGTTGTTCCTACATATTTGAAAGCCTCAATTTCAATAAACTTTTTCCATTCTCGTATTATTTTTCTCACTGTGCATAACACATTTTCATTACTTCTACATTATTGTTACTAATCGTAAGTTACAACTCCCTAGATATCTGATGCACTCAAGCTTGGTAAGACCTTCCATAAAAATAGTCGGTGGCTACTACTAAAAGCTTTTACTAAAATAAAAGTCCTCATAAAGGAATACCTTTAAGTTTCTTGTCAATCATTTTTTCCAGCATAATGAGGAAATCATCTGAAACGTTTAATCCCAAACAATGCAAAAACAATGCCTTATAAAGCAGTACACTATGTCAGAAAACCTTTCTTTGTTATATCCACCATGGTTCCTAATTCCCAACCTTCATTTTATATAGTAGAAAATTTAGGTCAGTTTCAAGTAAAATCACCTCTGCGGGGATTCCATCACAACCTAGGGTCTTTCTGTCTTTTAAGTTTTCCACTTCAAAGACTTTGAATTCAATCATTACTACTTTCAGGTTCTCTACAGCTTCTGGCATGTCAATTATATCTTATTCTTATTACCTATCCATCGTGGTATCCCTTGTAATTCTCATGCTATTATTAATCCTTACTTGTTAGGCATTTTTTTTTACCCATGGGTTTGCATTAAGCACTATATCCTCTTCCTGAATTTGTGGCTTTGACAGCAAAATTTACTTCTTTTTCTAGATACTCTCTCTTATTTCTTCTTTACCCTCATTGAACTTTCCTATCTAGGCTTGAATACTTAGCACATTCTAACTTTAGATCATCATCTATTGCCTAAATTTATCAACGATTACCCACTATTTTCTTTCTTGATTGCATCCGAGCCTTATAAGATAACCAAGGAATCCGTTTAGTCACTTCATGTCAAAGAACTTTTTTTTTACCAGAGAGTAATAGTCATTCCTGACTGATACACATTAACTGTCTGCTCCTTCTCAGATTTGGTTTTTAAAAATACGAAGCAAATTTTACATTCAATAGCAAAAGGCTCTCAACGTTCATAGCCAAAAAACTTTATTATATTAAACATTCATGCTTTGTCAATATTTATGTTGGGTCCTTTTGAGTATAACTTTAGTTTGACAAAAACTTGTTGATAATCATTACCGACAGCTGCACCTCTTTAACTCCTGACACTTTTCATTGTTCTATAAATCTCTCTGCTCATGGTTATATGATCTACAGCATCAAATTTTTTATACTTGCGGTCTTAGGATTAATACTCTGGTGTTGGAAATGATTGCCTCCACTTGCAAGTTCATTTGCATTAATAAACTACTGAAAAGCATTCCATCTTCGCTGGCAGTCTCTCTTATGCCTTCTATACCATTGTGTTTTTTTGTTTTTTTGAGTGTGACACTGGGACAGATAAAACCTGCCCTCTTCAGTGAAGGCCCGTGCACGAGAAAATACCAAGATGAAGGAAAAGAAAAAAGTTAACAACAAGGCAGAGATGAGGTAATGTTACACAAAGGAAAACAACAGACAGAAAAAAACAATCAAAGTACAGAGTACCCATAGATATGGAGGACTAGGCCCTGAGATGACGATAGATCTGCTTTTTGAAGGATGATAGGTCACAAGAATTAGGAAAGACAGAAGAAGGAAGAGAGTTCCAAAGTCTGGAGGTAGATGGGAAGATGCAGTTGCAGCACCGAACAATCCACGAGCTACATTTCTCCACATAGTATCTGTGAGATGAGGCCGCTGTGTGAGTGTTACGTGGCCTTGGCAGTGGGGGAGGGATGCAACTCGCGAACTCATCAGAGCAGCGATGGAAGTAGTAGCGATAGAAAAGAGAAAGGGAAGATACCTTACAGGGAAGAGAGAGAGAATCCAGATTAGAAGTAAGAGAAGGATCATTAATGAGTCTGACTACCTTAGATTTTTAATTTTCATTGTTCCTACCCACTTTTGAATTATTTCTCCACCAACAATTCTTATAGCTCTTTCTGGTATTTCCTCTATCCAATCTGCATATCTACATGGAATTCGTTTTTTCCTTCCAGAGAATTTATTCGCATACTCATATTTCCTGTTTTGACTTAAATCATGTAAGCCACAATACACGGTGATACAGTATCTTTTGCTAGAGGATATAAAAGCAATGAGTAACAGCACAGAACAATTTATTACCTTTATGTATTGTGGAAACAACATGTATAGAATCTATTAAATTCTCAATATAAAATATGGAATCCTCACATGTCTCGCACAGCTGCAGTCTTGAGGAGTATGATCGGAGAAAAAATTAGATGTCAGTGTCGAACTCAAGATCCTCCAACACATCTTTGTGATGTTTCACAAGCTTGTCTTTTGAATGCCTATATAGATTCCAGGACTAACTCAATGTGTTCGGCGGATTTGAGGTCAGGTAAGTTTGCAAGCCACTCATTTCGATGGAAATAAATCATTTCCAGAGTCTTTTATCATATACTGCTTCTCAATTGCAAGTGAGTATGGAGAACTGTCGTGCAGGGAACTCACTTGGGCGATATAATTTGTTCTAGAATCCTTCAGAACAAAATCACCTTTTCAAAAAGCTCTTCACAAAAGTAAGCTCTCGTCCAGCTCTGTTGCTCCTCCATGATTATCCGCAAGAGGTGCTCTAAAGTGAACACAGAAAAATTTTGATGCAACTTAGAGCCCGACACACTTCTTGATATTGTTTGGTGTCATCAATCATATTACTCTAAAAACTAGGATGCCGAATTGTCCATATAAAGAACTTATCACTTGGCAGGGGTGAAGGGAATTCTCCTCCTCCCATTCATTTCTCAGCAGTTATAAATGATTTAAAGTGCATCTGAATCACGTGAAAGGTCTACATACCTACTCACACATAGCAATGACAAACTAACAGCTGATTAAAAGTCTTCCCTAGGCATTTATTAATCTTTTGCACAACATTGTCATTGCTCTTTTGTTAATTTTCGTACGAGTTTTCAATGACGTTTTTGCTTTCCTGAGATTTTGTCTGGTGCACCAGAGCCTAAGGTCGCATGGGCATTCTTACATTCCTTCTGCCAATCATCAGTAACCCAGGGGTGACTTTGGCCCAGTTGTTTAGCAATCATTTTCCTGGTAACAAAGGTAGCCTTTTTCATTCAAAACCCTCACGGCAAGCATCTGCATGAGCTTACTGTCTCCAGCTTTGAAAATCATAGGGTCAAGCAAATTAGCAAAATATTTCGAGTAAGTAATGAAGAACAAAATTAGGAAATAGCAAAAATATTACAATGTAATGCTTCCTATCCTGCCTACTGAAAATATTTTTTGAAATACTCTGCATAATATATATATATATATATATATATATATATATATATATATATATATATATATATATATATATATATATATATATATATATATATATTATATATATATATATATATATATATATATATATATATATATATATATATATATATATATATATATATATATATTTATATATATATTTATATATATACAAACATAATGATTCGCGAGTGTCACACCTTCATCTAAAGATTGAAAACAAAGTGCTATAGCCATACACAACTTTCCATAGTTGGTTTCTTTGATCACGACCCTACAAAGGAAATACAAAGTAACATCTGTGTTGCAAATAGTAACTCAGTAAAATCGAAGGGATGAACTTGTGTATTGATTTGAAGAGGGAAATAGGAACAGGGAAAAGAGAGAAAAAGCTGGATGAGAATGAAGTAATGAAGAAGGGGGTATATGATACGATACCTTTCCCTGTTTAAATAGTATAGATTCTGTGATTATTGGGAAATTAAAGTAACGCACTGACAACTTAGAGTATATCTATTTTTATGGTTGCCTTATTTATTATGTAAATTGTACTTATGTTTGACATTGATTACACTGGTCTGCCTAGGATAAGAATAATTAAGGTTAAGTAATATGCTTAAAAGGTATATTTCCTTTAGAAAAAGTCTTTCAGAAATATACATTGTGCTTTATATGGTAAAAAGACCACAATGAGAAACAAAACTTCTCTTTAATTCTTCTAGTTTCCTTTTTCCAATATTCTCCCCTTAAATGTAGGAATTTGTAATTAAAACACCAATAGTGTACTTAACCGCTATGAGCTCTGCCAACGATAGTATATGTGAAGAGAACAACCATTCTGCTAACTGTTAATATTAGGATATGGGCACGTTAGTGAAAGTTCATGCTCATTTTACTCTCTTCTCAAACTTTTCTAATTTGTTTTTGCGTATAATTAGTCCCTTTTACACATATTAACTTAGAGCAAAGGCACTAAAACTCTTTTAACAAAGGCATATGAGACGGGAAGAAAATCTATGCTAAGTGTTGAGTATACAGGCAATATACTCGCTCTGGGACTGAATATGGAAGCCCAGTTTGGTCTTCTAATTCACTAAAGCACCTCTAACTGAATGCGTCCGTTCATGTTCTTCTTTATTCCCTCTCACATCTGTTCCTTGATTATGCATTCAATTCCAATTTTTGCTATATAGGGATCTGTAATGATCAAATAAGCATATCATTATCTATATCTCTGACTATATCTCTGAAGGTATAATAGTAGTAAGAAACCACTAGGCTAACTGCTGGTTCTAGGAAAGGAGTACAGTCTACTGAATGTCTATGTTCATTTTACAATTTATTCGCAAACTCACTCTAGTCTTGTTTTCGAAATTATTCAAATCCCTTCATTAGATATATCTACAATGATCAACTAGATATATCATTTTGTTTGTCAATGTCATTAATTCAAAACTGAACACATCATATGTTTAATATTACACTACGAAGCTCATTACCGAAGGTATAAGAGTTGATAGAAACCTCTTAGCTAAGTGCTAGTTCTAGGGAATTGGAAAACTCTAATGAGTCTCTATCTAGATGGTATAAATATAGCTTTGGCTCTGTAGACATCTTGAAACTAGAGAAATTTTTTTTTTTATTGCTACTGGTGGTTCTAGAATAATCATGAAATATACATAAGTTAAGGTACTTAAGTCATTCCTCATTCATTAATGTTATTTATAAGATAACCAATTTGCACGTGTTT
>JAXCGZ010017507.1:0-20000 GCA_037179515.1 Halocaridina rubra | reverse complement strand
GATTGAGATTTGAAGTAAATGCGAAAGCGAAGCCACGAGTGAGGTTGGGGGATGTATTATGACCGGAGTGACATTCAGATAGAATGCGTTCATTCCTTGTATAGCAGATAAAGCTGTTAGGCTTGTTTCCCTTTTATGAACCTTCAGTGGTGTAGTTGGTAGAGCCTTGGCACAGTAATTATGTATCCTAGGTTCGAGTCCCAGTCAGGGTACAATATGATTCATGATTTCACATATGGTAATACTTTAGTCGAAAGAAGGGATCCACGTGCACCAAGTGGATTTTTTATTGGCACCTTTTTTATTCAATTTGTTGAAGTGTCTATTTTAAGATATTGACAGGTAACAGGTTCAAATAATGTCCCATGGGGTTTGTTTCTACCCTTTTTAACAAATAATTGGTACGTGGATGCGAACCCTAGAAATATTAGAAAGTTGCATAATGTCTGAACTGATCATCTTGCAGGAACAAATGAACACATTTCCCCATACAATTTTGACCCAAAAACTCCATTAAAATAGATATTTCTAAATTTTAAGTACATATTGACTTAATATTGGAAGAAACTCACCCCCAAAATGGAAAATAATAATAATTTTTAAAAATATTTTTGTCTATACACTTCGATGTAAAATGAAAGTCCTTTAAACTCATCTTAAGGCATACAAATAAATTCAAATTCCATCTTCTAACATTTGCTTAAGTCACATATTCCCTATACTACTAACGAGCTCCATTATCATCATCATCAGAAAAGAGATCGTCAAAGTCCATCTCTTGGATTTCCCTCTGTTCCTCATTGTCACACTCATAATCTCCATCCTCCTCAACCACAGTCTCTGATTTGTTGTTTCTATAAAGCTTTTCCTTTTCTTACTCCTCTCTCTGTGCCAGTATCTAGATGAGAGAAGGAGGGAGGATAGGTCCAACTGAACAGATGGGCTCTAACACTACATCGTCCACCATCTTCTCCCAACCTATACCCTGATCATAGGTCTTGGGTCTCTCAAATATTGGCTGGTCTGCTCTCTTGTAGCAAGCAACTCTGTAGTTAGATTGCTGTACATGAGAGATGAGGTAGACCTTGGGAGCATGCAGGCATTCTAGATCTACTTTGGAGAGCAAGCTCAGGACTTCGTTAGCACCCATCATTTTTCGCAGCATCTTGGCACGCACAGCATCAATTGTCTTTATTTGAGAATAGCCATACATGAGACAGGAGAATGCCTCCATCTCCTGCTGTAGATCATCAGGCACCAATCACGAAGCGCCAAATTTGCTAAAAGAATTTTGCTACTTAGGGTTCTTCTGCAGTTTCTTCAGCGGATTCACCTTGCCCTTGTCTTTGAATGCACTTGTGCCTTTGGACAGTCTGGATCATCAATCATACTGCACATCTCAAGAATGAGTTCGTAGAGTTGAGCACATGCAGAGGTTGTGTGGCACCATTTCTTGTATATGCTGAACATGTTGAAGATCCCAAGTAGACCACCTGTTTATCAGAGGAAATAAGTATCCTGTTAGAAATTTTGATCACAACAGTTATTTGGAAGCTGTTTTGAGTTCTCAGATGAGTACTGTACTGTGACCAAAATCTTAAAAATGGATACTATAGCCACAGTCAACATTTCATTTGCCTCTAATCAAAGAAAGGCTATGGTTGTGTGCACAGCTTTAATTACCTGAAGACTTTGCAAACTTCATGAAAGTCTCCTCTATGGTCTTGTCCAAAGCAAAGAGAGCCCCTGGAATAAGAGATCTGGCCACCGCAATAGCTCCATGTTTGATGTCACTACAAGCACCAGGGTGAGAGAGGTTGATGTTCATGAGGAATGCCTCGAACCATATCAGGTACCTGTAGAAAATCAACAGTGTTTCAAAACTCATACTACAGTTCATTCCTCTATATAATTCTTTGTTTTTGTGACTAATATTACTTTAGAATTAATACTACAGTCATTTCCTCTTAATTGTTTGTTATTCAGTATCAATAGTATGTACAGTGATTACCGTTGCAGTGATGAAAGAGCTCAAAGTAATTAATTTTCACAGCAAAGTCCATCATGAAGACAAGCCTTGCATGATGCATCACTGAGAGCCAAAACATTCCTGTCTTCCCAAGATGGCCCTCACAAACCATCTGTTGGAACTTAGCATATTGATGAATCACCTTGATAACCGAAGTGTCTTTAAAAGCAACATAAAGATTTTCACGGGTGCAGCAGTGGATAAGATTGACAAGAGTCTCATGTGGGACCTCCACATTCTCCTCATCCAGGCACACATTGAGTAGTAACTGTTCAAGTGCCTCTGTGACCACCTTCAGTCTATAGAGTGCCCTGGCATATGATTTTCCACTCAGGATGTTTTTCAGGCAACCACTGGTTGCGAGGCCAGCTTCAATAAGAATTTCAGAGAAGCCAGCATCTCTACACTTGTGACCAGTGAGCATGCCTATATAATTCATAACTATGTGCAACTTGTTAGGGTTGAAGATGTGTTTATTGAGCTCCTCCTCGTATTTCCATACTATAGGACATGCCTCCATTACCACCCCCTAGTGAATGGTGTTGATGGTATATGGCTACCCAACCTCCTGTGTTGCTGCCTCTGAACTCTTGAATAGCTCATATTCCACTGCATTTTCTGGAATAGGCAAGTTGATTGGGGTGTAATGGTTAATTGTAGATTTTCTTGGAGGCACTTTCCCTGTTCTTGAAATGAAGCCACTAAATCCAGGCATAAGTTGCTTACCCTCACTGCTTAAAAGTCTGCATAGATGTTAGATGTAGTACTCCAACAGTGTAGCATCGCATATCCTTTGGTTTTCAGCAGATGGGATAAACCTAGCATTCTGGGGAAATTTGGGACCAATTCTTCTGAATGCTAGTTCTGGCAATGTCTCTACAGGGGTATCTTGAGGCTTCTCATTTTGGATGAACTTTCATAGAAAGAAAGGGTCCTCACATTGGTGCTTTGATGCCCCTTTCTCACCTCTTGAATCATTATCCCTCCTGCACTATTCACAATGATTGACTTATGGACATTGGTTGTGATTTTGCTAGGGTTATCCCACTTGTTATGGAACACAGCATTGCCCTCACCAGTGATGATTTGAGGGGTTAGGTAGGTGGACGTCTCATCGAGAGCCGTTGTTAGTGCTATTTCAAGCTCCAGACTAAAGTTGTAGGTTTCTGAGTGACCGATTCGGGCAAAGATGGTTGTAAGCTGAAAAGAGAGTGATTTATATTAAGAAAAATAAATATACAATATTTTTACTATCTAAACAAAATCAGTTTTGCAATGATCATAATACTCAGTACATTATTTTTAGCATTCTCATATAGTTAAGTATAGTTCTAGAATCCTAACAGACTAAGAAAATATCTACAATATCCACTCTGATGCATATTGGATTTAGGAGTGAGAGTAATGTCGACACCTGTGCCAAGCTTCGATAGAGGTGCCGAAGAGTGGCACAGAGGAAGATGTATTTTGGGAGTTTCCACTGGCCATTGGTTGCAGCTTGACCTACATCCTGTGTGACTGAGTAGACCAGCCTCTGAGTCTTTTCATACTTCTCTCCATCTACCCCGGGCATTCCTGTCAGTACCATGCTCATAAATTTTACAAGATCATCGGGAAGTAGGTCTTCCACCTTCAAAGCATTTAGCTCATGTGCAGTTGGCGGCCAAGCCAGCTCCTTTGATACTTTGAATGCTTTTATAATGAGGGAACGGAGCATGAGGGCTGCATCGTGGAGCTGGTTTGTTGTGCCAAGCTTGTAGGCACATGATATTGCTTCAGCTAATGTAATACTTGAGCTTTATATGAGGTATGGCTCCACACAACTACGGAGCAGTACCTTGGAGAAGGCAATTGCTTGCGAGATGTATTTGTCTCTTTGCAAGTGGCTTATCAATTTCTCATTGCAGTAATGTGGATTGGGAAAAACACATTATAAAAGCTTTTCAATATACAAGTTACGGAGAAATGTCAGTTGGACGACCTCATTACATTCAATCGCATGCCGAAGAACATAATTCTTCACGCTCTCACATGCTCTCTGATGTGCTGATATCTTCAGGACCTGAAGGTTGTCAGTGCTGTCTGACTTCTCTGACCTCTCCTTCCCACGCACATGATTCTGTTACTCGGTATTGAATGTGTTTCTGCATGATGGGTGGTGCCTCGCTTCCATTGCGTACAAGTCATTACCCTGTACTTTATGGTAAAGAGCCTCCTTATTCATTTCTTGTACCCTGGGCACAATGATTTTCCAGGCTGGTTCTTTGTGCTTTGTCACAGGACGTTTAGTCTATCCCCTGACCTTAATCTCTACCTTTTCACAAAAAATACACTGATTAGGAAACAGGAAGGAACACCGAGTCCCATCAGACCGGTCTGACTGAGATTTGTGCTGCCGTAGGGAATCCTTTATCTGTGATGATAATGATTCACTGGAACCAGAAGCCTTCGATTTTTTAAGTGACCTAAGTTCATTGTAAAATTTTTGTAACATTTTTTTAAAAGTTTTGATGATAACCAGTTGTTTCCAAAGGCAATCCCTCAAGCGTTAATGGTATCTGGTCACTAATATTATTCATACAGCAGGGAGAATGTACTGCTTCACTGAGTCTCAAATCACGAATATCATGAATGTATGAGAGCTAATCATCTTGATCCTCCTTGCAAGAACTAAAGTCTGTATTATTACCATGCTGAGAGAAAGATGGGTCATGCAAAATACATAATGTCAATGGTAATTTCTTGGTAGGGTTTTCGGCAGTGTCGCAATGTTTTCTTTTTCCCATGATAAGTCACTGTATGATTTAATTACGGACCTTAATAGTTTAATGGCTAGTCTAAAGATCTTCATACTTCACTTCAACATCCATAAGACCAAATTTTCACCAGCATACACATATCTGAAAGAAAAAGGTCAAATGTGATTAACTAATCCCATATTGACTACAACTACTTTTGCTTTTTTCCTCCTGATATCGAGTCAAGATGTGCTTAAAACTTTAGCATATTTAATTCAGCGGAGTTTTTTGGGTTAAAATTGTACGGGAAAATGTGTTTATTTGTCCCTGCAAGCTGTTTAGTTCAAAAGTTATGCAACTTTCCAATATTTCTAGAGTTCACATACACATATCAATTATTTAATTATTTGTAGCAAACGGTAAAAACGAACCCCTTGTGACATTATTTGAAACTGTTATCTGTCAAAATCTTAAAATAGACACTTCAAAAAATTTAATAAAACAGGTGCCAACAAAAAATCCACTAGGTGCAGGTAGACCCATTTTTCCTCCCAAATATTCTTAGTTCATTATTGTTGATTCATAATTAGATTGAAATTTGAATTAAATGAGAAAACGAAGCCACGAGTGAGGTTGGGGGAAACTGAAATATGAATAGAGTGGCATTCAGATAGAATGAGTTCATTCCTAGTATAGCAAATAGAGCTGTAAGGTTTCTTTCCCTTTTATGAACCTTTTGTGGCACAGTAAATATGTGTCCTAGAATCGAGTCTCAGTAAGGGTAAAATATGATTCATATATATATATATATATATATATATATATATATATATATATATATATATATATATATATATATATATATATATATATATATATATATATATATATATATATATATATATATGAATCATTTTTTACTCCAACCGGAACTTAAACCTGGGACTTACAATAACTAAGCCAAGGTGCTACAAACTACACCACACAAGGTTAAAAGGAAAAGAGACCTTATAGCTTATATCTGCTATACTAGGAAAGAACGCATTCTATCTGAATGCCACAATGTTCATATTACAGTTTCCCCAACATCACTTGTGGTTCCGTTTTCGCATTTATTTCAACTCACAATCTCATTCAGGACCAACAATAACCAAATATGCACATTACCATATGTGAAAACATGAATCATTTTTACCCCGACCAGGACTTGAACCTGGGACTAATAATTATTAAGCCAAGGCGCTACCAACTACACCACAGAATTTAAAAGGCAAAAGACCTTATAGCTTATATTTGCTATACTAGGAATGAACGCATTTTATCTGAATGCCACTATGTTCATATTACAGTTTATCCAACCTCACTGTGGTTTCGTTTTCGCATTTAATTCAACTCCCAATCTTATAAGGCACCAACAATAACCAAATAAGCACATTACCTTATGTGAAAACATGAATCATTTTTACCTCGACTGGGACTTGAACCTGGGACTTATAATTACTAAGCAAAGGTGCTACCAACTACACCAGAGAAGGTTAAAATTACACATACCTTGTAGCTTATATCTGCTATGCTAGGAATGAATGCATTCTATCTGAATTCCACTATGTTCATATTACACTTTCCCCAACCTCACTCGTGGTTTCGTTTTTGCATTTAATTCCTCTCCCAATCTCATTCGGGACCAACATTAACCATATAAGCACTTAACCATACGTGGAAACATGAATCAGTTTCACCCCGAAAGAGACCTGAACCTGGGACTTATAATTACTAAGCCAAGGCGCTACCAACTACACCACTGAAGGTTAAAAGGAAACAGACCTTATAGCTTATATCTGCTATACTAGGAATGAACGCCTTCTATCTGAATGCCACTATATTCATATTACTGTTTCCCCAACCCCACTTGTGGTTTTCACATTATGCAAATAGGCAAAAAGTAAGGTGAAACAGCTTTAAACAAGCGGCTTCTTCAGTACATGCATGTTCTGCAACAAAGTTTACTTGTGAAACATAGGAGGAGACAGCCATTAGCAAAGCATTTGAAGAGCTTAAGTCTGAACAAGACATTATAATATGAAGCTGCTTTTACCCATACGTCAAGACGAAAAGAGCCACACAAACACACACACACACACACGAATATATATATATATATATATATATATATATATATATATATATATATATATATATATATATATATATATATATATATATATATATATATATATATATATATATATATATATATATATATGCAAGACTAGATTGATCATTTACCACACTGACTGGAGAAAATGTGAACATAAAGCTGAGGAGAGAACGGTGTGGATATCAGCAGCACGCGGTAGAGGTACCCAGCCAGAAGACTGATATTCAGCTCTCCAAGCCAATAGGCATAAAGTAAGGTAAAACAGCTTTAAACAAGCGGCTTCTTCAGTACATGCATGTTCTGCAACAGGGTTTGCTTGTGAAGCACAGGAAGAGTCAGCCATTAGCAAAGCTATTAAAGAGCTTAAGTCTGAAAAAGACATTACAATATGAAGCTGCTTTTAACCATCCGTCAAGATGAAAAGAGCCATACAGACACACACACACACACACACACACACACACACACACACAAATGCGTGTGTGGATGTGTATGTGAGTAAAATACTGAACTATTACCATGTAGTCTAAAATGGTAGGAATATGCCCATTAAAGAAAACAACAAAAATATATTTGAAGTACATATTAATTTCGTGACCTTATCAGGTCACCTTCTCAAAGTGTAAGGTCAAGTACTTCAAGTATTGTTTTTTTTTCGTTAATTTCTTTAATGAACATTTTCCTACCATATATATATATATATATATATATATATATATATATATATATATATATAATATATATATATATATATATATATATATATATATATATATATATATATATATATATATATATATATATATATATATATATATGTATGTATATATATATATATATATATATATATATATATATATATATATATATATATATATATATATATATATATATATATATATATATATATATATAGTGTGTGTGTGTGTGTGTGTGTGTGTGTGTGTGTGTGTGTGTGTGTGTGTGTGTGTGTGTATGCATACTGTGGGAATGGGAAGTTGTTAAGTTTCTGTTTTACTAAGGGGATTCAACTGAACTCGGTTAAGAGCTCACAAATAGACAGGACAGATATTACTGTACTTGAACACCCCACCCGTATACTACTACTCAGTTAACTGAAACTCAGAATTCAATTTTCTTTTAATTTTGGAAATGCAATGACATCCCAAGAATATTGAATTAATTTTTGGAGCTGGAACAACTTTTAAATTTATGGAGTGCTGCCTCGAATCCCGAGGTAGTGAGCAAGATTTCGATTCCCGGCACCACAGATGGATGCCTAGGCTTTGGACTCAACTCGACGATCACCTCTGTCACACAGGCAGAATAGAATAGAAGACACTGCAATTGCAGAAACAAAAACGACACATCGTTAATACTGGGAAACCTAAAACACGAGCACACTTATAATGAATTTCCAATATTATTCTACTAGATGAAAATATATTGGTTAGTCACAGCTTACTAGAAATATCTATGCTACGCAAGAGCATACAAAACCATTAATTATTTGCCGGCATTAGAGGAAACAATTTATTCACAATAAATGAAGAATAAGCAAAACAAATACAGTACTTTATGTATTACTTAAATTGTGGGCAACCACAAAAGTTGTAATGCTTATTAATGATTTGCAATTTATATGGTAAAACACTCTATTTACGATAGAGAAAGAATCTACGAAATACATACAGTATTCATTCATTTTTGCAATGAGAAAGGAGCAAAACCACCTTTTGAAGTATTCGCAACTTATAAATCAAAACAATTTATATCCAATATATGACGAATCAGCAGGGTAAATACAGTATCCATTCATTAACTTGTGGTTAACAAGAAATATTTGCAAAGCCTATGGGGTAAAATTACTTTTTAATTATTTGCAGTTTATAGCATAAACTGCATTAGTTAAATGATTAATTACTTGCAATTTATATAGTAAATAGCTTTATTCACGAGTTTTTGATGTGAGACACTTGAATTACGATGATAGAAAGGGGCGAAATGAAATAAGAATTAGTTAGGAAAAAGGGATAGACTATTATGGGGTCATAAGCAATCTTCTGATGATGAGGTTTTCTTTGGGCACATTCAATGAAAGACATTTCTTATCGATGCATATCAGCGGTAATTTCCAGGTTAATGAATTAAGTTTGGCAAATGAGATTACAGTTAGGTAATCTACAAACGTTCGTTTTGTATGGGAATGGAATCTGAGAAAATTTCGTAGGATTTGACCAGTAACGAATTCAACCAGTAACGAATTTAACCAGTTTCTCGAATTTCCAATTTGCTTGACCAACGAGCTCTACCATACACTATCCCTCACCTTGTTTGTGCCAGATGAATTCCTGTGATGACGCCATGTAAATAATGTTTGAAATAAGCTTGACTGCTGAGGCGTGATCTTGCCTCTGGGATGTTTGGCCGCCAAATGAGGACGCTTCAATGTCCCTCCTGGTGATGTCATCTGTGGAATATATTTCCTGAGCAGTAACTGGTTTAGCCTCCTGGCTAGTACAGTGGTAACGCGCTGGCCTCGCATTCGCGAGGTCGACGGATCGCGCCTCGTCCAGGCAAGAGAGTTTAAGCTGTTTACTGGGGAGGTTACTGCTGTGGCTGGTCACCACAGTGGGGGGTTGGGGCCTGTGCCGGTTGGCGACCACCCTATGGGTCCTCCATGACCCGTTCCACCCATCCGTGGGTGGAGAATCTAAAAAAAAAAAAAAAAAGTAACTGGTTCTTATAATATTCGAGAGTTACTGTAGTGGTGGTCCCTGGCAGGCAATTATGGCAGAGATGCAAGTAAGGCAAAGTATTTTAGGTGCAACAAGTGGAAACAAATAAAATAAAACGAGAAGTATTATGGAAAACTAGGTTACTGGTAAACAATCTCTAGAACGTTCTTTGCATTGTAGGAGACGGAACTTAGTTATTCAAATAATAAGGAAGCTACTGAAATGCATCTAGACAGGCTAATGACACATCAGCAAGGTCAAATTTATAACAAAATCATCAGCAAGAACAAATTTTATAATATAAAATGTATTAGAGAGAGCTATTTTATCATAAGAAAATTGTAAAAAAAAAGCGTATCTGATAGGCTCGCTGAAGAAAGGGAACAGTCAGCAACAGAAATAGGGGGCAGCCTTTATATTGGGATCATGCTTGGAGCAGCCTTTATATTAGGATCATGCTTTCTACAAGTACAAAAATATTAAATAAGATATATTCAAAATTAGCTATAAGCTGAAATATAAATTGCAAATAATCATAATCTGCAAAAAGCAAGGGGTGGGAACTATTTTAGTGAAAAAGAACAGTTAATAGTTACTAAGATAACTAATAAGGCATCTACTACAGCCTCTGGTGACTTTGAGCGAAACACTCTGTCACTCACACACACACACACACACACACACACACACACAAACACACACACACACACACATACACACACACACACACACATACACACACACACACATATATATATATATATATCTATATATATATATATATATATATATATATATATATATATATATATATATATATATATATATATATATATATATATATATATATATATATATATATATATATATATATATATATATATATATATATATATATATATATATATATATATATATATATATATATATATATATATATATATATATATTATATATATATATATATATATATGTATATATATATATATATATATATATATATATATATATATATATATATATATATATATATACTATATATATATATATATATATATATATATATATATATATATATATATATATATATTTATATATATATATATCTATGAACCTTGGCTGTCTCCCCCACTTGGGGGTAGCCGACATCTAAAAGAAAAGAAACAATAAGGGGATTACTTTGCTCTATGGGCAATGACGAGGGAGCTAGCGAGCATTCAGATGGCACTGCTGTAGTGCCACAGCTCATCCTCCCGGCTCTTCCACAACCTGTGTCGCTTCACAACTGCCAACTCCTCCTACTGCCCCTACCACAGGGCTACCTCTGTAAGATGCAGCCCCATGGTAACAGCAGATGCCCATCAGAGCTGCGTCAAAATCGCTCACCACTCATTCCTATTCCTAGCACGCTCACTTGCTTCCCTCACATCCATCCTCCTATCATTCAGGGCTCTCCTTACTCCATCCATCCACCCAAAGCTAGGCCTCTCTCTAGCATTTCTCCCATCAACTATCGCATTCATCACCTTTTTCAGCAGTCTTTCATCATCCATCCTTTTCACATGGCCAAACCATCTCAAAGCAATCATATCTACTCTGGCTGCAAATTCTCTCCCAACACCCGTTCATGCTCTCACCACTTCATTCCTAACCCTATCCAACCGAGATACACCAATCATACTCCTCAGGCATTTCATCTCAAATGCATCTAGTTTCCATCTCTCACTTACTTTCATACCCCATAACTCTGATCCATACATCACAGTTGGCACAACCACTTTCTCATACAAAACTTTCTTAACATTCATTTCCAACCCTCTATTCCTCATCACTCCTTTCAACGCAAACAACTCTCTACATCCTTCATTCACTCCGTGACACACATCTGCTTCCACTCCACCATTTGCAGCTATAACCAAGGCTAAATACTTAAATAGATAAACTTCCTCAAGTGTCTCTCCATTCAACAGAACATTCAATCCAGCTCCATCCTCATTTCTTGCACACCTCATAACCTCACTCTTTCCCATATTTACTCACAACTTCCTTCTCTCACACACCATTCCAAATTCTGACACTAACTGACACAGCTTTTCCCCTGAATCTGCCACCACCACAGTATCATCTGCAAACAACAACTGATTCAGCTCCCACTCGTAATCATCCCCTTCTACATTCACCTCTCTAACGACTCCATCAATATACAAATTGAACAGCCATGCTGACATCACACATCCCTGTCTCAGTCCCACACTCACTTGAAACCACTCACTCACTTCATTCCTTACCCTAACACAAGCTCTACAGCCCTCATACAAACTCTTCACTCCATGCAACAGTTTACCATCAATTCCATATAACCTCAAAACATTCCACATTGCCTCTCTATCAGCTCTATCATACGCTTTCTCAAGATCCAAAAATGCTAAATACACATTCTTACCCTTTGCTAAATATTTCTCACATAACTGCCTAACTATAAAAATCTGATATATACAACCTCTACCTCTCCTAAAACCACTCTGCACTTAAGCGATCACATTTTCTGTCTTATCCCTAATCCTATTAATCAGTATCCTACCATACACTTTTTCTACCACACTCAACAAGCTTATACCCCTAAAGTTACTGCATTCATACACATCTCCCTTACCTTTCTATAGGGGCACTATACAAGCAATCACCCATTCCACTGGCACCATTGACAACATAAAGCATATGTCAAACACTCTCAGTAACCATTCCAATGCAGTCACACCCCCTTCTTTCAACTTTTCCGCTCTCACACCATCGATTCCAGGTGCTTTACCTGCTTTCACTTCATACAATGCCCTTTTCACCTCCTCTCTTGTAATCTCTCTCTCATTTTCATCTCCCATTACTGGCACTTGAACACCCCCCACTGCCACAATAGCTGCCTCTCTATCTTCCTGAACATTCAGCAACCACTCAAAATATTCTGCCCATCTTTTCCTTGCATTGTTCCCTCTTAACATCTGTCCATTCACATCTTTCACTGTCTCTCCATCCTCGATCCACCCTTCCTTACTCTCTTCACTTCTTTCCAAAGCTTCTTTTTATTCTCCTCATATGACCTACTAATCCTGTCCCCACCTAACATTTGCTAACCTCTTCTCTTCCTCTACCTTCCGCTTGGTTTCCACATTTTTCTCCCTATATCTTTCATATTTCTCCCTACTATTACACTGCAGCCATTCCTCAAAAGCCTTCTTGTTCTCTTCCACATTCAATTTCACCCCTTAATTCCAACACTCGCTGCCCCTCCTCATGCCACCTCCATCAAACCTCTTTCCACACACATCACTCGCATGTCCCACAAAACCTTCTTTCATCAACCCCATTCCTCCTCTGACTCCCCAACTTCTCTTTTTCACCCTGCCATATGCCACTTTCAACTTGTCCTGATATTCTTGTCTCTTCTCCGGCTTTTTCAACTCTTCCACCTTCACCTTTTCCCTTTTACATCGCCCCACTGTATATCCCCACTCATTTGCTACTACCACTTTTGCTTCAACCAAATAATGATCAGACATCTTAGCAGCCACACCCCTAAATGCATGCACATCTTTCACTCTACCAATCCTTTTCTTTGCTAGCAACACATAATCCATCAATGCTCTTTCTTTCACTCTTCCATTTGCCACTCTCATCCAAGTATACTTATTTATTAACTTCTTCTTGAAAAAACTATTGCATATCACCAACTCTTGCTCCACACACATATCTAACAGTCTCTCGCCACTTTCATTCCCACCTGGTACCCCATATATATATATATATATATATATATATATATATATATATATATATATATATATATATATATATATATATATATATATATATATATATATATATATTATCCCTGACCGGGACTGGAACCAAGGCTACATAATTACTGTGCTAAGGTGCTATCAACTACACCACTGAAGTTTAAAAGAGAAACAAACCATACAGGTAAACTGCTATACTAAGAATGAACGCATTCTTTCTGAATGCCTTTTTGTTCATATTAGAGCTTCTCCTAACCTCATTCGCGGCTTCGTTTTTCGCATTTAATTCAAATCTTAGCTATATTGAAATTAATAACAGTCAAAAAAACACATTAACATATGCGAAAACATGAATAATATTTTACCCCTGACCGGTACTCGAACCTATGACCAATAATTACCTTGCAAAGGAGCAACAAACCTTGTATCTTAACTCCTATACTAGAAATTAACGCATTCTATCTGGATGCCTTTGTGATCATATTACAGCTTCCAACCTCATTCATAGCCTAGTTCTGAATTTCAGTTCAAATTCCAGCTATATAGGCGGTAACAATAATCAAATAAACACATTTACATATTTGAAAAAATAAATTATATTTTACCCCTGACTGGGACTCGACCCGAAGACATATAATTACTGTTCCAAAGTACTATCAGCTACACCACTGAAGGTCTAAAAGAGAAAAAAAATTGCAGTTTAACAGTTATACTAGGAATGAGCACATTCTATCTCAATTTAATGCAAAAACGAAGCCAAGAGCAAGGTTAAGAGAAGCTGTAATGTGAACAAATAGGCATTCATATAAAATGCATTCTTTCCTCGTATAGCATTAAAGCTATAAGGTTTGTTTCGCTTTAAGACCTTTAGTGGTGTAGTTGATAGCACCTTGGCACAGTAATTATGTGTCTTAAGCTCGAGTCCTCCAGGTCAGGGGTAAAACATATATGTTTTTCACATATGTTAACGTGTTTGTTAGATTAAGTATATATATATATATATATATATATATATATATATATATATATATATATATATATATATATATATATATATATATATATATATATATATATATATATATATATATATATATGGTAGGAAAAGCCCATTAAATAATACAAAAAAAATATATATATAAAAAGTAATTTATATATATATATATATATATATATATATATATATATATATATATATATATATATATATATATATATATATATATATATATATATATATATATATATATATATATATATATATATATATATATATATATTCGTTGTTTTATTTAATGGGCTTTTTCTACCATTTTAGACTGCATGTAAACTGTTCAGTGTTTTTGATATATATATATATATATATATATATATATATATATATATATATATATATATATATATATATATATATATATATATATATATATATATATATATATATATATATATATATATATATATATATATATATATATATATATATATATATATTAATCATATTTTATCCCTGACCGGGACTGGAACCAAGGCTACATAATTACTGTGCTAAGGTGCTATCAACTACACCACTGAAGTTTAAAAGAGAAACAAACCATACAGGTAAACTGCTATACTAAGAATGAACGCATTCTTTCTGAATGCCTTTTTGTTCATATTAGAACTTCTCCTAACCTCATTCGCGGCTTCGTTTTTCGCATTTAATTCAAATCTTAGCTATATAGAAAGTAATAATAGTCAAAAAAACACATTAACATATGAGAAAACATGAATAATATTTTACCCCTGACCGGTACTCGAACCTATGACCAATAATTACCGTGCAAAGGAGCAACAAACCTTGTATCTTAACTCCTCTACTAGAAATTAACGCATTCTATCTGGATGCCTTTGTGATCATATTACAGCTTCCAACTTCATTCATAGCTTAATTTTGAATTTCAGTTCAAATTCCAGCTATATAGGCGGTAACAATAATCAAATAAACACATTTACATATTTGAAAAAATAAATTATATTTTACCCCTGACTGGGACTCGACCCGAAGACATATAATTACTGTTCCAAAGTACTATCAGCCACACCACTGAAGGTCTAAAAGAGAAAAAAAATTGCAGCTTAACAGTTATACTAGGAATGAGCACATTCTATCCCAATTTAATGCAAAAACGAAGCCAAGAGCAAGGTTAAGAGAAGCTGTAATGTGAACAAATAGGCATTCATATAAAATGCATTCTTTCCTCGTATAGCATTAAAGCTATAAGGTTTGTTTCGCTTTTAGACCTTTAGTGGTGTAGTTGATAGCACCTTGGCACAGTAATTATGTGTCTTAAGCTCGAGTCCTCCAGGTCAGGGGTAAAACATATATGTTTTTCACATATGTTAACGTGTTTGTTAGATTAAATTTATATATATATATATATATATATATATATATATATATATATATATATATATATATATATATATATATATATATATATATATATATATATATATATATATATATATATATATGGTAGGAAAAGCCCATTAAATAATACAATTAAAATATATATATTTATATATATATATATATATATATATATATATATATATATATATATATATATATATATATATATATATATATATATATATATATATATATATATATATATATATATATATATATATATATATATATATATATATATATACATATTCGTTGTTTTATTTAATGGGCTTTTTCTACCATTTTAGACTGCATGTAAACTGTTCTATATATATATATATATATATATATATATATATATATATATATATATATATATATAAATATATATATATATATATATATATATAGTATATGTATATATATATATATATATATATATATATATATATATATATATATATATATATATATATATATATATATATATATATATATATATATATATATATATATATATACACGACTGAAGGTATTAGGATACAACTTGGACTGGTCCAGACAGTTCTGGGTTGAGTTTTCCTTCAGGACGGTTTTCTCCTCATACCTACATCTAAACTGAATATTCTGGAGTATTCATTACACATTTCTTCCTATTCTATTACATTTGACAAGTCACAGCACTCCAACATCTGTCTATTTTTGCTCTCTTTTTTCCTCATATTTGCTATTATTAATGGAAGGTCCACAGCTTATGGCCCCCAATACCCGACATAGAGAGGTGTGAAGAATCTCCGGGGATCAAATTGACTCCATGCCTAGTGGTAGTAATGATTCATCCCTAAACCTTGCACCTCCCAATAGATCTGCTTCTTTCACTCTTCACTATTCTAACATTCGTGGGCTGAACTCTAATCTTTCGTCAATGGAGCAGCACTTGGGTACTTTCCTCCTTAACCTTCACCTCCTATTCGAAACCCTGCTATCTATTCATGCTTCCACTGACCCAATTCAAATCTCTCACAATAATCTGTATACTCGTTTTCGTTCCAAAGGTGGGGTCTGTGCCTACTGCAACACTAACACTTCTATTGCGAAGCTCATGGACCTTGAATCTCCCGACTTTGATGTTCTCAGGCTAAAAATCTATCTCTTCACTACCACTATTTTCCTTTGCTTCTGCTACTGTTCTCCAAACTCCATCGAGCTTGTGTCTTTCTTTGAATATCTGTGATCTTGCCATGAGTCCTTGCTATCTTCTCACCCACATGCTGAAGTTATCTACATTAGAGACTTCAATGTACACCACAGTGACTGGCTTAAATCTTCTCACACTGTTGTGGGAGGAGGTGGGGCCCTTGCTTTTTCTATTACTCACGATCTGAAGCAAACTATCAAACATCCTACTCGTGTTCCCGATCATCACGAACATGCAGGAAACACTCTTGACCTATTTCTTACTTCTAACCCTTCAAACTCCTCTTATTCTGTGCCTTCCCCTCTTGGTAAATCTGATCATTCTATGATCTCAATCTCTTCCATTTTAGCTCCCCCTCCACCAATCCCTCCTTCTCAGCGCCTCTTTTGGCAATTTGAGCATACCTAACATGAAAATTTGCGTAACTTCCTTTTTAACTTCCTATGGGATGACTACTGCTTTCGGCCCCGCAACCCTGATCAGGTAGCCCTAAAGGTTGCCGAGATTAGAACCTCGGGAATGGAGGTGTACATCCCCTCTTCTACAAAAACTTTCTCTCCCCCGAAACCTTGGTTTGACCGTGCCTGCTCCATGGCTATCCAGGCCAGGAATCGGGCACACCAATCTTGCCAAGGCTCTCCTTCAGATTTAAATTGCTCTGCTTTTACTGTAGCTAGGAATCGCTTTTCTGCTGAGATTCGAAGGCCCAAGGCTTCCTTTCTAAGAAGGAAAGTTGATGATCTTAACTCCTCTCCCACTGTCAAATGCTTCTGGTCCTTGTCCAAGAACCTCTCCAAAAACTTTTGTAACTAAATTTTTCCCCCTCTCATTCGTTCTGATTGTTCTATAGCTTGCTCTTCCACTGACAAAGCCACTCTCTGTGGCTTTACATTTTCTGCCAACTATTCTATACACGATTCCAGAGCAACTGTCCCTTATTCTTTACCCTTCTCTGACCCTATTCCCTCCCTTTTCCTTTCTTCACGCAAAGTTCAAAAGGTTCTTTGCTCACTAAAGGCGAACAAGGTATATGTTCCCGATGGTATTCCAGCAAGGTTTCTTAAAGGAGTTTTCTCTGTTTTCTGATTTCCAGTTTTCTTTTAGACCGTTTTATATCTGTAGTTGTTGATGGTTTGACATCTAGTTCTTCTCAGTTACCAGTGGAGTTCCACAGGTCTCTGTTCTTTCATCTACTCTTTTCCTTCTCTTCATCAATAGTCTTCTACAATCCCCATCTTCCTTTCCTCTTCATGCCATTGTTGATGATTCTACCCTTCACCTTTCCTCTGCCTTTTCTTCACAACTTTTATCTAATACTCGTAGTCAGTCTTATGTCACTCTTTCTTCTACTCTCAACTTTCATTTGGTATCTGAGTGGGACATTCAAAATTTAGTTATATTCAATGCTTAAAAGACAATGTTTATGGTTATCTCTTTATCTTCTTCTCCTCCTGATAACCCTATTGACTTCAAAACTAACGACTTTTACCTTCTTAATTCTATCAACATATTAGGAATCCACATAGCCTCTAACTTGTCTTGGAGGAAACACATAATCTAAATTTCTAAATCCTCATTCAATAAATTGGAGGTTTTGTTTCGTGTTCGTCATTACTATTCCTTTTTAAAGTTACTTAAAATCTATAAAGGTCCTATCTGTTACTGCTTAGAATACTGCTCACATCTCTGGGGTGCTTCTTCTTATACTTTTCTCCTTGGTGGGGTTGAATCTAAGGCAGGCAGACTCATTAATGATTCTTCTCTAACTTCTAATCTGGATTCTCTCTCTCTTCGCCATAAGGTATCTTCCCGTTCTCTTTTCTATCGCTACTACTGCCATTGCTGCTCTGATGAGTTGGGAGTTGCATCCCTACCCCATTGCTAAGGCCGCGTAACACTCACCAAGCGGCCTCATCTCACAGGTACTGTGTGGGGATTTGTAGCTCGTGGGTTGATCGGTGCAGCAAATGCTTCTTACCATCTACCTTCAGACTCTGGAACTCTCTTCCTCCTTCTGTCATTCCTAATTCTTATGATCTATCATCCTTCATAAAGCAGATCTATCGTCATCTCAGGGTATAGTCCTCCATATCTCTGGGTCCTCTGTACTTTGACTGTTTTTTTTTCTGTCTGTCATTTTCCTTTTTGTGATATTACCTAATCTCTTCCTAGTCCTTAACCTATTTCTTTTCCTTTGTCTTGGTGTTTTCTCGTGCCGGGCCCTTTGTTGATGAGGGCACTTTTTGCCAGTCCCGGTGTCACGCTTATAAAATATACACACACAAATATATATATATATATATATATATATATATATATATATATATATATATATATATATATATATATATATATATATATATATATATATATATATATATATATATATATATATATATATATATATATATATATATATAACCAATTAAGCACATTACATATGTGAAAACATGAATCGTTTTTTTTTTTGCCCCGACCGGGACTCGAACCTAGGACTTATGATTACTTATGATTACTAGGTTGGATTCCTTTTAACCTTCTGTGGTGTAGTGGTAGCGCATTGACTTAGTAATCATAAGTCCTGGGTTCGAGTCCCGGTCGGGGCAAAAAAAAAAAATGATTCCTGTTTTCACATATGTAATGTGCTTAATTGGTTATTTCATGGCCCGAATGAGATTGGGAATTGAATTAAATGCTAAAATGAAGCCACGAGTGAGGTTGGGGAATCTGTAATATGAACATAGTGGCATTCAGTTAGAATGCGTTTATTCCTAAGTATAGCAGATATAAGCTATAAGGTTGGATTCCTTTTAACCTTCTGTGGTGTAGTGGTAGCGCCTTGATTTAGTAATCATAAGTCCTAGGTTCGAGTCCCGGTCTTGGCAAAAAAAAAATTAATAAAAAAAAATGA
>JAXCGZ010017506.1:55000-57500 GCA_037179515.1 Halocaridina rubra | reverse complement strand
CTTTTCAACAGTACTGCTGCAAACAATTTGAAGCAGATATAGAATAACAATTTTCAGGTTAGAGTAAAAAGTAGGTACATATACATATGCATGCATTAATTAGATGAGCAATAGAAACATCACTGGGGCTTCATAGTCATACATATCAAAGAGAGAGAGAGAGAGAGAGAGAGAGAGAGAGAGAGAGAGAGAGAGAGAGAGAGAGAGAGAGAGAGAGAGAGAGAGAGAGAGAGAGAGAGAGTGAGTTTGTGGTATTCATTTCAGCAAAAGGAGTTATTTGTCCTTACCACAGATAAAGATGTATACATGCATACTTTCAAACACATCATTGTCATCTGAGGGTAACACAACAAAGGAAAGTGCATGTAATTAATCGCATATACGTACACATATAAACCTAAATATACATACATACACACAAACACAGCACTGGTAAGGCAATAGAATTAAAAGATAGGATTCACAACAGTAAGGCAGATATAGTAGCAGTTACAGAGACTAAGTTGGGTTGGGATATAAACAGTGTCACAGTTTTTCCTAAGGGCTTCAGAATATTATATAAACTTTATTTCCATTTTACAATGGGTATTCGTCAGCCAGGACAAGCCCCAACCCCCCACTGTGATGTCCACCCACAGCAGTTCCTGCCAGTAAACAGCTTAAACTCTCGGTCTTGGACGGGGACCGATCTTTCGACCTCGTGAATGCGAAGCCAGCGCGTTACCACTGTACTAGCCAGCAGGTTGAAAGATCTGAGAGGGCTGGTGGAGGGATAGCACTGCTCATAGGTGAACAAATTTAGGTTGAAGAAATAAACTTGGCTATAGAAAGTGAGTTCAAGGAATTTCTTGTTGCTCGCATAAATACTGGGTCAGAGAGCATTATAATAACTGTTGTATATAACCCACCAAGGAACCAACAGAGGCTAGAGGTTTATGAGAAAAGTCATATAGGTACTATTGAAGTCATACTCTCAGTTGTTAACATGGCACGGGAGAGAAGATGTGGGATTTTGATCATGGGAACTTTTAATTATAAAGAGATAGATTGGATAAATCTTGACCCTCACAGTGGTGAGGACTCATTCGGGGCAATATTCCTAGATTGCGTACAAGGGAATTTCTTACACCAACATGTAATGGAGCCAACGAGGGCCAGGGGTGGGGATGAGCCATCACTACTTGATCAAGTATTCACAGATAACGTGTTGGATATTGAAAAAATTGACTATGAACCACCATTTGGAAAGAGTGACCACTGTGTGTTGTTGATGGAGTATATCACTGAAAATATACTACCTGAGAGTAGAGGCACTGAGGATATGAGGAGGAACTATCCGAAAGGAGATTACATCAAAATGAATGAGCATTTTGCTGTTATTGACTGGAGGATCTTATTTTACAACAAATTTGTACAAGAAATGTACGACGTCTTTTGTGATAAACATGGGAAGATAGTAGAATGCTGCATACCTGTCACCAAAGTAGGTGCAATTCATGCCAGAGAAAAATGGTTCGATAATGAGTGTAAAAGAGCTAAGGAAAGAAAGAGACAAATTCTGGAAAAGGTATAGGAGGAGAAAAAACATAAATGCCTGGCAAACCTACAAAAGAGCAAGAAATGATTACCTAAGTAAAAGAAGAGAGGCAGAGAGAGACTACGAAAGGGACATTACCTGGAACTCTAAAGGAAATCCCAAGCTTTTCCACAGCTTTATCAGAGAAAAACTGAAAGTAAAATAACAGGTTTTAAGGCTAAAAGAGAGCGGATGGAAGCATCACTGAGACGGATGAAGAGATCTACAAAGAATTGAACAAGGAGTTTCAGTCAGTATTTACAGTAGAAAATACCCCACCCCCTCAGATTGCAGAGATAGGAGCTCGCGGGCCGGTATTAGAGAACATCAACCTTTCAGCCACAGAGGTATGCAAAGCGCTGATGGAGTTAAATGTCCATAAAGCTACAGGTCCTGATGATATATCCCCTCATGTACTTAAAAATCGCACAAGCTCAATATCATTGCCACTACGTATCATATTTAAAAAGTCACTGGAGTCAGGGGAGATCCCAAGATGCTGGAAACAAGCAAGCGTGATACCTATCTTCAAAAACGGAAGGAGGGATAGGGCTCTAAACTATAGACCTGTTTTCCTTGACCAGCATAGTTTGCAAAGTTATGGAGAAACTACTAAGGAAACATATCTCTCTTCACTTGGAATCCTTCAACTTTTTGTCAGTGAGGCAACATGGCTTCAGAGAAGGTAGATCATCAGTAACAAACTTATTAGAATTTTATGATGTGGTAAGCCGAATCTTACAGGAGAGAGAGGGCTGGGCAGATTGCATATTCCTAGACTTCCAGAAAGCATTTGACACTGTCCCACATGGGAGACTTATTAGGATAGCTACAAGCAATGGCTAGAATAGGTGGAAATGTCTTGAAATGGATAAAAACTTACTTAGAAGGAAGGGAACAGAGGGTTAGAGTAAGACACTCAGT
>JAXCGZ010017506.1:40000-47500 GCA_037179515.1 Halocaridina rubra | reverse complement strand
ATATATATATATATATATATATATATATATATATATATATATATATATATATATATATATATATATATATATATATATATATATATATAATATATATATATATATATATATATATATATATATATATATATATATATATATATATATACACGCTTCTTAAGCTTTAAACGGTGTTTTTATGATTTTCATTATCATAATTAATACGCCATGAGCATCGAAATAATCCCATTATTTTTTTCGTAATGTCAATGCATCTGTGATTTTCTTACGTTGCTTTATATTTATTCTTTCTTTCTTTCTTTCTTTACTTACTGTTGTGTTCATTTATTAGTTAAGTAATCATTCAATTTATTTATTTTTATATTCAAATCTTTTTCTACTCATTTCTATATATATTTCCTTATTATTTTGTTTTAATTTATTTCATTTATATATTATCTAGACCCCCTGAAGGAGAGGCGTAAGAATACTTCCTCCGTGTTCCCCTGCGTCTCGTGAAAGGTCGACTAAATGGGACGGGGTGAGGGGACTGGGAATCTCCTTCCTCTGTATTTGCTTCCCACCAAAAGTCAAAGTATTTTCTTTGACTCAGCCACCCCCCTTATAAGGAGTAATATAGGCTTTGGTATATGAATGGATATATTATTTATGAATTTGGTATATGGAGATGAAGTGTACGGAAAAAGCATCGGAATAGTAAGAAAAATACAATATCAAGTAATTTCTTGATCATTACATTATTATTTCAAGTATCTTATTATGTTAATATCGTCATTTTTATTACCATCTATTCCAAGTCTTTTTTTATTTAAGTTTTTTAAATTTTCTAATGTCTCTGAACTCTGTTTGCGTAAATAATTTGATAAAAATTGGTTTAATAATTTTTTTCTACACTCATATGTTTTACGAGCTAAATTAGAGATAAATTCTTTATTAGTGTTCAGCAATTCACTGTATTCACTATTTCGATATCATTTGTTAATTTCCAGTCTCATATTCAAGAGCGTGCGCGATGCACCCTGATTTTTAGCAACTTTTAGGCCCAATTTCTTAAACAGTGTAAACCTAGGATACCATATTGTTAGTTAGCTAGACACACACCCAAATGGATTTCATAAACGCATCTGACGCGGTTCTGTGTATGGGTAGGATCCCGTACGGGATTCTAGCCATACACAGAACCGCGTCAGATGCGTTTATGAAATCCATTTGCGTGTGTGTTTAGCTAACTAACAATATGGTATCCTAGGTTTACACTGTTTAAGAAATCGGGCCTTAGTCTTAATGCTTTTCGGACCCCCCCCCCCTTTTTTTTTTTGCCATTTTCATGACAAGCGAAATGGGAATTGGAGAGTGATAAGGTCATGTCATGGATGATTCTCTCTCTCTCTCTCTCTCTCTCTCTCTCTCTCTCTCTCTCTCTCTCTCTCTCTCTCTCTCTCTCTCTCTCTCTCTCTCTCTCTCTCTCTCTCTCTCTCTCTCTCTCTCTCTCTCTCTCTCTCTCTCTCTATGATGACATCCTTGATGTTATTCTTGCTCGGTATCCTCACTTTGGTGGCCACTAATTATATTGAATTATACATATATTTTCTGTATGTTGCTGTATAATTCTGTTTGTGTGTTCTGTGTTTCTCTGAGCTTTACTTTTTGTATATAATGTACTCTGTACTGCCATACTGTGAGTTGTGTGGTCGCTCTCTCTCTCTCTCTCTCTCTCTCTCTCTCTCTCTCTCTCTCTCTCTCTCTCTCTCTCTCTCTCTCTCTCTCTCTCTCTCTCTCTCTCTCTCTCTCTCTCTCTAACGCACACAAACATACCCACACACACACACACATATTGATATGAAGAGAAGTACAGTAATTTTTCTTTTTGATATGCTAGCTGTAGACTGTTCTTTAGTATTATTGATAATCATTTAGCAGATTGTTTTTTTTTATAGATGATGAACACTATCTCACGTACGCGCTTGCATATTTCACACATTAACATAGTACTGTTCAGATCATTAAGGATAGTAACTAGTAACAGAGAAGCTATTCAGTAAATTCTCTCTGAGTTTAATAATGAATATTAAGTATTTCGTTTTACCCACATACACGCACTTTATGGATGGAACTGTAACACACACACCTACGCACACACCCACAAAGACACCCACACAGTACATGAAACATACTACTGAACTATGCACCTTTAACGAATTGCAAAGTTGAATTAAATTTTATTCAAGGGGATAAATTATATGCCATTTCATTTATTGAGGTATCTTCTTCTTCTTCTTCTTCTTCTTCTTCTTCTTCTTCTTCTTCTTCTTCTTCTTCTTCTTCTTCTTCTTCTTCTTCTCTTCTTCTCTTCTTCTTCTTCTTCTTCTTCTTCTTCTTCTTCTTCTTCTTCTTCTTCTTCTTCTTCTTCTTCTTCTTCTTCTTCTTCTTCTTCTTCTTCTTCTTCTTCTTCTTCTTCTTCTTATTGTTATTATTATTATTATTATTATTATTATTATTATTATTATTATTATTATTATTATTATTATTATTATATTTGTTATTGCTGCTATTATTATTATTATTATTATTATTATTATAATTATTATTATTATTATTATTATTGTATTTATTATTATCATTATTATTATATTATTATTATTATTATTATTATTATTATTATTATTATTATTATTATTATTATTATTATTATATTTGTACCACTGTATGTATTTTTATGTATGTATTTACTCATTTATGTGTTTTATTCCACACACTTGCTTCTTTATTTGTGTATATCTTTCTCTGAACTACAGGGTTTGACTTTTAAATATGGTACTTTTTTTTTTTTAAGAGAGTCACATCGGGACAGGCAGAAACTGCCCTCATCAATGTAGGCCCGGCCACGAGAAAATACCAAGACGAAGGAAAAGAAAAGGTTAAGGGCAAGGCAGAGATGAGGTAATGTTGCACAAAGGAAAACGACAGACAGAAAAAAACAGTCAAAGTACAGAGGACCCAGAGATATGGAGGACTAGGCTCTGAGATGACGATAGATCTGCTTTTTGAAGGATGAAAGGTCATAAGAATTAGGAAAGACAGAAGGAGGAAGAGAGTTCCAGAGTCTGGAGGTAGATGGGAAGAAGCAGTCGCTGCACCGACCAATCCGCGAGCTACAAATCTCCACACAGTACCTGTGAGATGAGGCCGCTTGGCGAGTGTTACGCGGCCTCGGCAGTGGAGGAGGGATGCAACTCGCCAACTCATCAGAGCAGCGATGGAAGTAGTAGCGATAGAAAAGCGAAAGGGAAGATACCTTACGGCGAAGAGAGAGAGAATCTAGGTTAGAAGTAAGAGAAGGATCATTAATGAGTCTGACTGCCTTAGATTCAACCCTATCAAGAAGATAAGTAAAGGAAGAAGCACCCCAGATGTGTGAGCAGTATTCTAAGCAGGGGCGGATAAGACCTTTGTAAATTTTAAGTAACTGCAATGAGGAAAAGTAATGACGAAAACGAAACAAAACCCCCAATTTTTTAGATGAAGATTTAGAAATTTGGATTATGTGATTCCTCCAAGACAAGTTAGAGGCTATATGGATTCCTAATATGTTGATAGAGTTAAGAGGGTAAATTTCATTAGTTTCGAAGATAATAGGGTTATCAGGAGGAGAAGAAGATAAAGAGATAGCCAGAAACTGTGTCTTGGAGGCATTGAATTTAACTAAATTTTGAGTGCCCCATTCAGATACTCTCTGCAAATCGGAGTTAAGAGTAGAAGAAAGAGTTATACGAGATTGATTACGAGTAACAGATGAAGGTTGTGAAGAAAAGGCAGAGGAAAAGTGAAGGGTAGAATCATCAGCAAAGGCATGAAGAAGAGAGGAAGATGGGGATTGTAGAAGATCATTGATGAAGAGAAGGAAGAGAGTAGGTGAAAGAACAGAGCCCTGTGGAACACCACTGGTAACAGAGAAAGGGCTAGATGTCGCGCCATCAACAACAACAGATATAGAACGGTCAGTAAGAAAACTGGAAATCAGAGAACAGAAAGAAGGGGTAAAGCCATAGGCAGGGAGTTTGGCCAACAGAGCCTTGTGCCAGACTCTGTCAAAAGCCTTAGAGATATCAAGGGCGACGACAAAGGATTCCCCATAGTTCCTCAGAGAAGATGACCATACATGAGTAAGATAGGACAGGAGATCACCAGTGGATCTTGCCTTGCGGAAGCCGTACTGGTGATCGGAGATAAGTGAGTTGGATTCAAGGCGTTTCAAGAAGTGAGCATTGAGCAAAGTTTCGAAAACTTTAGCAATAGAGGAGGTTAGGGCAATAGGTCGGTAGTTAGAAGGAATAGAGCGGTCACCCTTCTTAGGAACAGGTTGAACTAGAGCATGCTTCCAAGATGAAGGATAGATACTGGTTGACAGAATGAGGCGAAAAAGACGACAAAGCACGGGAGCCAGTTCATCTGCAAACTCCTTAAGGAACCTTGCAGGGATACCATCAGGACCAGATGCCTTGTTCGTCTTTAGCGAGCGAAGAACCTTATGAACTTTGCGTGAAGAAAGGATAAGGGAGGGCATAGGGTTAGAGAGGGGAAAAGACTGAGGAACAGGTGCGCTGGAATCGTTGATAGAAGAGTTGGCAGAAAAATGAGAGCCAAATAGAGTGGCTTTGTCAGTGGGAGAGCAAGCTATAGAACCATCAGAACGAATGAGAGGGGGAAAGCTAGAGTTACAGAAGTTTTTAGAGAGGTTTTTGGCTAAGGACCAGAAGCATTTGTCAGTGGGAGAGGAGTTAAGGTCATCAACTTTCCTTCTTATAAAGGAAACTTTAGACCTTCGAATCTGAGCAGTACAGCAATTCCTAGCTATAATAAAAGCAGAGCGAGTTAAATCGGAATGAGAGGCAAGGTAAGATAGGTGAGCCCGATTCCTAGTCTGGATAGCCATGGAGCAGGCACGGTCAAACCAAGGTTTAGGAGGAGAAAAAGTTTTTGTAGAAGAGGGGATGTACGCCTCCATTCCCGAGGTCATGATCTCGGCAACTTTTAGAGCTACCTGATCAGGGTTGCGGGACCGAAAGCAGTAGTCATCCCATGGGAAGTCAAAGAGAAACATACACAAATTTTCACGTTGGGTACACTCAAAGCGCCAAAGGCGGCGCTGAGTAGGAGGGATTGGTGGTGGGGGAGCGAAAATGGAAGAGACTGAGATCATAGAGTGGTCAGATTTACCAAAAGGGGAAAGAACAGAATAAGAGTAGTTAGAAGGGTTAGAAGTAAAAAGTAGGTCAAGAGTGTTTGCAGCATGTTCGTGACGATCAGAAACGCGAGTAGGATGTTTGATAATTTGCTCCAGATCTTGAGTAATAGAAAAAGCAAGGGCCTCGCTTCCTCCCACATCAGTGTGAGAAGAATGAAGCCACTCACTGTGGTGTACATTGAAGTCTCCAATGTAGAGAACTTCCGCATGTGGGTGAGAAGATAGCAAGGACTCATGGCACGAGGATAGATATTCAAAGAAAGACACAAACTCGGTGGAGTTTGGTGAACAGTAGCAGAAGCAAAGGAAGATAGTGGTAGTTGAGAGATAGATTTTTAGCCAGAGAACATCAAAGTCAGGAGATTCAAGGTCCATGAGCCTCACAGTAGGAGTGTTAGTGTTGCAGTATGCACAGACCCCACCTTTGGAACGAAAACGAGTATACAGATCATAGTGAGAGATTTGGAATGGGTGAGTGGAAGCATGTATAGACAGCTGGGTTTCAGATAGGAGGAGGAGGTTAGGGAGGAAAGTGCCCAAGTGCTGTTCCACAGACGAAAGATTAGAGTTCAGCCCACGAATGTTAGAATAGTGAAGAGTGAAAGAAACAGATCTATTGGGAGGTGCAAGGTTAATAGCAGAACCATTGCTACTACCAGGTGTGTCTGCCCTCAAGCTAATGGTGGAGACAATACGATCCCCGGAGATTCTTCGCACCCCACTATGCCGGGTACTGGGGGCCATTAGTTGTGAATCTTCCATAAATAGTAACTTCTTCTTCCTCTATTTGCATTCCCATTTTCATATGGGGTCGCATCTCTTCACTAGTCATCTCCACTGATTCCGGTCCATCACTTGCTCCTCCCCCAGCTGTCTCTCTTTGAGATCCTCCTTCAGTCGGTCCTTCCACCGTAGTTTAGGTCTTCCTCGTCTATGTCTGCCCTGCACGTCCATCTCCATCACTCTCACACCCACGTAGTCTTCTTCTCTCCTCTTCACATGACCGAACCACTGTAATCTCCTCTCCTGCGCTTTCGCTGACGCCTCCACCACCTTCACTGTACCTCTGATCTGGTCATTTCGTATCCTGTCCTCCCTCGTCACCCCACACATCCACCTCAGCATTCTCATTTCTGCGACATCTATCTTCCTTCCTTGAACCTTTTTCACCGGCCACGTCTCCTCTCCGTACAGCAACGCTGGTCTCACAACTGACTTGTACACTTTTCCTGTCACTCTAGCACTGATTTTCTTGTCACATAGCACCCCTGATGTTCTTCTCTTCCAGCTGTTCCACGCTACCTGGATCCTATGATCAATCTCTCTCTAGGTCTCCATCCTTCGTTACGTAGGAGCCGAGGTATTTGAAGGCGTCCGCCTTTGGGAGCTTGTGGTCTTGCATGAACAGGTCGCCTCCTTATGTCACATTGCACTCCAGGTACTCCGTTTTCTGTCTGCTCACCTTCAGTCCGTAATCCTCCAGCAAACTCCTCCATAGCTCCAACCTCTCTTGCAATTCTTCACGGCTCTCGGAGACCAAAACAATATCGTCTGCAAAGAGCATGCTCCATGTTGCCTCCTTTGTCACCTCCACCATCACATCCATGAGAAGGTTAAATAGATAGGGGCTAAGACCTGATCCCTGATGGAGTCCAACTTTCACCTGAAAAGGCATACTTCTCCTTCTCTCCCTTCGACCTCATACTCCTCCACACCTCGCTTCTCGGGACCCGATCATAAGCTTTTTCCAGGTCAATAAACGCCATGTACAGCCCTCTTTGCTTATCTCTATATTTTTCCATTGTCTGCCTCATTGCAAATACTGCATCCATTGTTCCTCGGCCTTTCATAAAACCAAACTGCTCACTACAAACTTCTGTCTCCTCCCTCAGTCTTTTATCCAACACTCTTTCCAGCAGTTTCATAGTATGAGATGTTAGCTTAATTCCTCTATAGTTGTTGCAACTCTGGATGTCCCCCTTTTCTTTGAAAATCGGTACCATTATACTATCTCTCCATTAGTTCGGGATAGTTTCTTCCTTCATCACCATGTTCAGGAACTTTGTCAGCACCTGTATCCCTTCTTCGCCCAAACTCTTCCATACCTCTGCAGGAATCTGGTCTGGCCCTACTGACTTTCCATTTTTCATCTTCAACGCTTCTCTGACTTCCGCCTCACTCACAGGGTCTACCTCTCCATCCATTCCCAGTCTTTCACCTCTTCGTATTCTTGGATTTTCCTGATTTAGAAGTTC
>JAXCGZ010017506.1:5000-35000 GCA_037179515.1 Halocaridina rubra | reverse complement strand
GTCCTTAAAACTATGGATTGAGATAGCATTAACTACCTCTTCGCTTAGCCAATTTCAATTATCAACTACTCTTACACTGAAAAAGTATTTCTTTACATCCTGCAAAGAAGTTTTCTTACCAAGCTTCAAACTATGACCTCTAGTTCTAGAGCCAGCCATATCAAAATATCGATCCCTATCCACTCTATCATAACCATGAAGGAATTTAAAGACTGTCACCATATCCCCCCCTCACTCTTCTAGCTTCGAGTGATGGTAAGTCTAACTCCCTCAGCCTCTCATCATAACTGAGATTGCGTATTTCTGGCACCAGTTTCGTGGCATGTCTTTGAACTTTTTCAAGCTTAGCTATGTGTGTGTGTGTGTGTGTGTGTTAATGATTATATATACAATTACTCTTATATTACATTACAAATTTACCATCAGTTCATTTCTTATTCGTATTAGAAACTCTGGGGTTATGCATTTCTGCGTATACAAATATTTATGAAGTCTAAATCTTCAGCCAAGCCAGTTCATAATATTTAAGCCGATGTAACTTCGCACTGATAGAAAACATCTCACGTATGCAATTTAAGAAATTTTCTCTCTGTCTATCTATCTATGCCTATATCTATCTATCTATCTATCTATCTATCTTTCTGTTTGTCAGCGAAAATGAATTACTCTCTCTTTCTTTCTCTCTATCTAGTTCTTTCCACACATCTACCTATTGTCTATAGCTATCTATTAATCTATCTCTATATTATATCGGTATGTAACTGTATGAAAATAACATCCCGTTTTTTGTAGGAAGAGCAAAACTAAAGCCTATAACATCTATACCTGGAATGCACTCTTACTTAACTTCCTTGCTAATGTTTGTCTACATAAGAGAAATCCATTATTCAGGCTAGTAAGATGAATTTGCTCAGTGGTATTTGTAATACCCCTCAGAGTGGTATTGTAAAGATGCAGTCTATATTGTTTCGCTATACCAGAGTGTAGCGATGAAAGTTCGAACCAGTCTTCTTCATTTTAGCATAGTTCCTAATTACATCCCTAATTTCATATCAGCGCTGACCTGCCTTGACATGGAAAAACATGATGCTGCTAATAAAGAGACCGATGTCAGTAATGATAAAAAAAAATATATATATTATAATAATAATAATGATAATAATAATAATAATAATAATAGTAATATTGATAATAATAATAATAGTAATAATCATGTTTGTTCCATTTTTACGTCACGGACTCCCTTTTCAACCAAGGGCTAGGACGGTTGCCTTCTTGCGAAGGACTTGTTTTCGCAGATGTAATCGTTACCCTGAGTGTATGTCCTTGCTAACCTCAGACCGTGACGGGTCACGAACCCTCGACCTGACGCCACAGAGTCGCGAACGCTTTCGTTTGAGCCACGGTGACTACAATAATAATAATAATAATAATAATAATAATAATAATAATAATAATAATAATTATTATTATTATTATTATTATTATTATTATTATTATTATTATTATTATTATTATTATTATTATTTCCATATTGCATTATATATCGATTTTTAAGTATAAATCCAATGCCCGTGCAGCCTAATCCCTTCTGCCAATTGTTTTGTGGCCAAGAATGAAAGTTCTCAAGGGGAAAGGAGTATCAAACCTTCACTACCTTGTCCCATTTAGTTGGCTCCTCCAACACTCTAGTGAGTGATGGTGTTTTTTCCTCCGCCAGCAGGGATAATAGTAATAATAATAATAATAATAATAATAATAATAATAATAATAATAATAATAATAATAATAATAATAATGGAAAAGTACTCACTTCTAGAAGATATATGTATTACGCTAAGATTTTTTTTTTTAAATTCTCTTAATACTTATGCCCAAAAGAGTGAACAAATAAACAACCACATTTTAAAAAATAAGTAGACATTAAAAATAGATAATATGAAAATAGATATTTAGATATATGAAAATGATAAGTATGTATTAAGGAACTGTAATCAGTAAATAAATAGCTAAGTTAATGAATAAATAAATAAATAAGTTAATTAATAAATGTCTGGTTGAGGCATGTGGAGTATATAATTACCTCTTTTCTCTTACGAAGTCATTTAAGATTCTGAATTGATTAATAACTACTTTGTATGCATTGAATAAGGGTGTAGAGGAGGACATCTCTCTCTCTCTCTCTCTCTCTCTCTCTCTCTCTCTCTCTCTCTCTCTCTCTCTCTCTCTCTCTCTCTCTCTCTCTCTCTCTCTCTCTCTCTCTCTCTCTCTCTATATATATATATATATATATATATATATATATATATATATATATATATATATATATATATATATATATATATATATATATATATATATATATATAATATTCCTGATTATTCTAACTTTCTTTTATGTCTTTCTTTAATCACTAGGAATATTCTTGTGGTATTCCCATTAAGCTGGACTTATGGCCATGAAATCCCTCTCCTTTTGATTTTTCAAAAGGATGAAAGTGTTTTTTTTTTTTTTTTTTAATTAAAAGATATCATCATCTCTACTTTCTATTCACAAATGTAGCAGTGTAGTATTTCTGTTTTTTTTTCTGAAATAATAATTGAAATTCACTTTTCTCTAGTAGTACCTCGTTTTGGAACCCCATTACTTTCCAATTTTTGGAGCGCCCCCATTTCTGTTCTCACAGATATTACCCTCTGAGCTACACATTTTTGCAGCGTCCCTGAAATCATATCTCTGAGTATGACGTTTGTAAAGTGTTTTTAAATTTCAAATCTCCTAGGAATCTCATGGTTGCCAGGTGTGGCTCTGTCACTTTCATCATATCATATGGTACTTTTTCCTATCAAACTTAATATTTGTTAATATCTTCATTTTGGGTTTGCTTATGTGAGGGGACCCAAGAATGTAGAAGTTGCCAAATTTCTATTTTGGAATCTCATACTCTGAAGGAAGATTCAGTAAATATTATAATCTCTTATGATTCATATTCCAGTTGAAATGAATGTTCTTAGATATTTTCATTTTGTCGTTACTCTGGAATTCAAAATTCCTGTGGAAGTGACCCTATGAATAACTTTTTACCCGCAAGTACTCTGGGCCATTTCAAAAACTTAATCCTTTTAACAGGTAAAAGGTAGGCCATATTATGCCTTTAATGCTATGAAGAGGTATTGAGCTTTTATCAGATAAGCTCTTGCTAAATCCAAGGCTGGATTTTCTTGACTGGGAAGACCTAGACTAACATAAGCCTTGATTTTTTTTTAAATATAAAGATAAACTTCATTGTTTCCCTGGGTGAATTCTAGCCATAGCTAGGTCCTTTCTCATGCCAAAGCTGAATTATCTTAATTGGGAAGCCCTAGGCCATACCAAGCCTTAAATACTGTGAGCAAACTTTTAAGTTTTTTCCTGGTTGAGCTTCAATCTCAGATAAGTTGTTGCCCATGCTAAGGTTGAAGCATCTTGACAGATAACCCTTCGGCCATTTCAAGCCTTAAAATATCTGAATAATGCTTTTGATTTTGTTTATGTACCCTAGATGAGATTCATCCTTGGCTAAACCCTTGCTCATGGCAAGGCTGAAAGCTCTTAACAGCTCTTAAGGTCACACACACCTTTATATTATCATCATTATCGACGTGCCATATCCACTTGGATTTTGACAACAATAGAGTGCCTCCTCACGGCTTTCCTCAGCGTTTTCAGCATAATTCATAGTAAAGGTTCCAGTCCTTTTCTACAGTGAGTGGCCGAGTATGTTTTGTGCTGTAACGACTGTAGTTACTTCACTACTTCAAACGGAAACCAAAAGTAATTTTACTTAATATATAAAATAGGATGTTCACCAATACAAACAGAATATTGAACTGATTTAATTATCAAATTCAGGGTTATTTATATGTACAGCTATTTCAGTGGGAGGAATTACAAACAACCCAAGAGTAATTATTGACCCATTAAATACAACTTTAAAATAACTTAATAATTACTAAATGATTACCTTTTTACAATAATTAGATATTTTGATAAAAAATATTATACAATTTGTACGTTTTTACAATGCTCCCCCCTTGGAAGAGACTAAAGGGCGTCCTGCCCTAGAGAAACGAATAGGAGGAGGATCATCATCTTGAAGGTAGGCGACTTTCAAGCGATCAGTGGATATCCACTCCTCAGTGCCACGGATGTTGAGGAGGAATGCCTTTGAAAGTCGTCGTATGACTCTATACGGTCCAGTGTAAGGAGGTGTTAGAGGCGTCCGATGACTATCCGTTCTGATGAAGACGTGGGTGGCTGTGTTGAGGTCTCGTGGAATGAAAGTTTTTCTGTTATTCTGGTATGTTTGTTTTACAGGTGTGTACTTTCCAACTATCTGGCGGAGACGATCGAGATTTTCATGGTGATTGTTGTTTGGGATAAACTCCGCAGGTACCACCAAGGGGTCGCCATATACCATCTCGCCTGAGGATACGTTTAGACCTTCTTTGGGAGTAACTCAGAGTCCAAGGAGTACCCAAGGTAGTTGATGTGTCCAAGAATTGCTTGTGCAGCGGGTGATGAGGTCTGCCTTTAGTGTTCTGTTCATGCATTCAACCATGCTGTTGGCCTCTGGATTGTAGGACGTTGTGTGGTGGTTTGTGGAGCCAAGGAGCTGACTGAGAGAGTTCCATAGTTGGGATGTAAATGTGGAACCCCTATCTGATGTAATATGTTCGGGGATGCCAAATTTTGAGATCTAGGCAGATAGGAAGGCAGAAGCACAGGAGGAAGCAGTGGCCTCTTTCATGGGCACTGCCTTGGGCCGTCGGGTTGAGCGGTCCACTATTGTGAATATGCATTTGTTGTTTTCTGATAGAGGAAGAGGTCCCACAAAGTCAACATGGACTTGGGAAAAACGTCTTTGTGGCTGAGGAAAAGTACCAATTCCAGATTCAGTATTTCGGTGGATTTTAGAAGTTTTACATGACAAGCAGGAGCGGGACCAAGATTTAGCATCTATTGTTATGCCGTGCCATATGAATTTTTTCTTGAGGAGCATAGCAGTTGATCGGCCGGAGGGATGAGAAAGTCCATGAATAAGTTAGAATACGTGTTGTCGAAGAGGCTTAGGAATCCAGGGGCGAGGTCGTCCTGAACTCTCGTCACGCAAGATGGTGATCCCTTGTTCGTCTATTGGTAAATCTTTCCATTGAAGAGATGTGAGTGATGTATGACAAGATTGCATTTCAGGATCTTGTATCTGTAGTTCTGCGAGGTGTCTGTAGTCAAGGCCAAGGCATATGGATGAAATAGTGTTTCTTGAAAGTGCATCAGCAACAGCATTCTTTTTTCCCGAGACATGTTGCAAAGTACAGTTAAACTCAGATATAGTAGAGAGGTGTCTTTGTTGTCTTGCGGAACATGGATCTTGTAAAAGCGTGGACAAGTGGAAGGTGGTCCGTTTGGATGGTTAATGAGACACCTTTGAGAAAATGCTTGAAGTGGCAGACAGCGGAATAAATAGCAAGAAGCTCCCTGTCGAAGGTGGAGTAATGGATTTCAGCAGGAGTAAGCTTTCTACTGAAGAAGGCGAGTGGTTAACAAACTCCATGATTAATCTGTTCGAGGGCAGCTCCCACTGCAGTATCGCTGGCATCAGTAGACAAGATGAGAGGTAGACCAGGTGTTGGAAAGTTAAGATGGGCTGCAGCAGAAAGAGCTTTTTGGCAGCATTAAAAGCATCTTCTAGGGCAGGGCCCCAGGATAGTGATTTTGGTTTTCCAGCCAGTGCTGTATATAGTAGAGTCATTATTGAAGCAATGTTTGGTAAAAAATTATGGTAATAGTTGACCATTCCTACAAATTCTTGCAAGGCCTTGATAGTAGTAGGCTTAGGGAATGTCTGGACGGTGGTTACTTTTTCTTGGAGGGGAAGGACACCCTTGGAGAAGATACAGTGTCCCAGCAACTCTACTTCTTTGACTCCGAATACACACTTGTCGTGCCTGACGATGAGACCAGCAGAGCGTAGACGTTTAAGAGCTTGGTTGAGGTGTTTGGTGTGGGTGTCATGATTAGGAGAGAAAACTAGGATGTCATCCACATAAGCAACACAGAAGGGTAGGTCACCCAAAATCCCATCCATCATGCGTTGGAAAGTGGCTCCGGCGTTTCTGAGGCCGAAGCAAGAGTAGTTGAACGTATATGTTCCAAAGGTAGTGGTTATGGCTGTCTTGGGAATGTCTTCATGATTCATAGGGACTTGATAGTAACCTTTGAGCAAGTCCAGTTTGGAAAATATCTTGGCCCTATGTAGGTATGTCGTGACATCAGCAATGTTAGGGAGAGGGTAATGACCAGGTTCTGTCATCATATTCAATCGCCTGTAGTCTCCGCAGGGTCGTAGTGTGCCGTCCTTTTTTATTACTATGTGCAATGGGGATGCCCTTTGACATAGACCCATTTCTTCCATTTTCTTGAAGACCTTTTTTGTTGTGGTGAGTTTTTCTGGAGACAGCCGACGAAACTTTGAGAATACTGGAGGACCTGAAGTTCGTATGAAATGGAAAATATCATGACTTGCAGGTGTGCTGGAAGATAGGCAAAATTTCTGGTTTGAAGACTTCAGGATATGTAGACTGCAGGAAGGAGTAATCATCTTGGGCATTAGATATGTGAAGAGCGAGGTCAGCAGGTGTGGTAACAATGGCAGTTGAGGATAAGGTGTTGGTGTCCACGAGGCGGCAATTGGTGACATCAACGAGGAGATGGAAGTGTGCAAGAAAATCAGCTCCAATGAGAGGTAGAGAAAAATCTGCAATAATAAATTTCCACGGGAAAGTTCTGTTGGCTAAGGATAGCTGGAGAACTTTGTATCCATAAGTAGTGATGCGAGACCCGTTGGCAGCTCCCAATTTGTTGTCAGTACCTGAACTACAACCACTGTGGACCATGGACTTCGGGATGAGAGACCTGCTGGCACCTGTGTCAACCAAGAATTTGATACCTGTAATGGAATCAACTAGGAAGAAAACATTAATTGAGACAGAGGCTGCCGCAGGCAGCGACGACCTTAAAGCAAATTTTTTGCCTATATACATGGTTTTTTTTTTTGCAGTTTTTGGCGGCGTGACCAAAGCGGGTGTGATAGTAACAGAGTTTGAACGTGACATCCAGTCTTTGGTGAGCATATGAGGTAATTTCTTTAGCTCGAGGTCGTGTGAGGGCATTGTTGTAGAATGATGATCGAGATGAAGATGTGGCAGCAGCGACGGCTTCGTCTGGAGGACCGGAGTACATGTGATTGATATTGGTAATGTTAGGAGGTATGCTCGCATATATTGGTGGAGGAGTACATGTGATTGATATTGGTAATGTTAGGAGGTATGCTGGCATATATTGGTGGACGACTAGCTGCATTGTGTGCATCGAGAAGACTGTGTGCACGGCTGCCAGAGCTGCATCATCGAAAGTTGAAAAATCTGTGATTGCAGCACAGACAGATTCAGGAAGACTGTAACCACAGGACGAGGAGTACATCTATTGTATGACTGGTACCCGAACTGTTGGGAGGAAGACGGGCAATAGCTCTCATCTCAGCAAGTGCGTCAGAAGGGCACTGATCACCTAGTACCTGTTTTGAAAGGTCAAATATCATTTTAACTCTTTTCTCTGGAGATGGAGAGAATTTCTTCAAGAGGAAGGTTTTGAAGTCCTGGTATGCGATGGCATTGTCACCCTGGGATTCCAACCAGTCTGATATCTGGGGAAAGAGTGTGTCAGGAATGGATGATAAAACATGATCAGCTTGTGTTCCGGAATTTTTGATCCTCTTTAAACGAAACTGTATTTCTGCACGTCGGAACCAGATGTGGGCGTCGATGGTGGAGAACGTCGGGAGTTTGAAGTTAGCAGTAAGGTCTGTTGCCACTGTAGAAGGTTTGATGTCTGTCATGGCGTGGGTGAGAGATAGAAACACTCCGGGGTCACCAATGTAACGACTGTAGTTACTTCACTACTTCAAACGGAAAGCAGAAGTTATTTTACTTGATATATAATAGAGGATGTTCACCAATACAAGCAGAATATTGAACTGATTTAATGATTAAATTCAGGGTTATTTATATGTACAGCTATTTCAGTGGGAGGAGTTACAAACAACCCAAGAGTAATTATTGACCTATTAAATACAACTTTAAAGTAACTTAATAATTACTAAATGATTACCTATTTACAATAATTACATATTTTGATAAAAAAAATATTATTTACAATTTGTACGTTTGTACAGTGCCTGGTATTCCACAGTTGTTTCACCCACTTTGCTATCACATCAAACTCACCAAAGGAATCTTAGGATAATTTTTTAATGTGTGACACCAGGATGGGCAAAGAAAATTATCCTCATCTGGCCTGGGCACAAAGAAAATATACTGAACTTGCTGTTCTAGTAGAGTTGGTAAGACTCCGTGCCACAGGGGCTATGACACCCCTCACTTAGTTCTGCTCATCATCCGAAATGTTGCACGGGATGTTGCCGTTGCCCTTCGTTATCAACTACATGGAGCTACAAGTGAGAGTTGGGTGAATGGTGCTCACTAGCTGTAGGGAGCCATTCCCTAGGATGCAACTGCCTCGTGCTCAGTTTACTAAAGCTCCTAATATATCCCATACAGTGGCATACACCCTAGTTTAATATCACCTCCCAAACAAATAAACAAGTTATTAGTTTTCTTAACTGATACGCTAGAAAATTATTATATATTGTTGGGAGACAAAAGTATGAATGAGAATATATATATATATATATATATATATATATATATATATATATATATATATATATATATATATATATATATATATATATATATATATATATATATATATATATATATAAAATATCTGAATGGTGTCTTGGTGCTTATAACCCTCTCTGATGCTATACCATTATGTTCATTGTATTAAGTATCCAGAAACATACATCACATGTATATATATATATATATATATATATATATATATATATATATATATATATATATATATATATATATATATATATATATATAAGAGGAATGGCTAAGTCACGGCATAATACTCTGACTCTTTGGGTAAAGAAAATACAGAGGAGGGGTTTCCCAGTCCCATCACTCCGCCCCATTCAGTCGACTCTTACGACACGCAGGGAACACGGTGGAATTATTCTTACCCCCTTTCCCTCAGGGGGAATATATATATATATATATATATATATATATATATATATATATATATATATATATATATATATATATATATATATATACGCACACACAACTCTCCTTTTCATGATATATGGGAATATTGAAGTCTATTGATGTGTCTTCAATATTAACAAGAACATCATGTTGACACCATGCAATGCCTCTTAAATTATTAGGCTTTGTGATTGGCATGCGTGACTTACAGACGGGGAACTATCACGCTTGCACCTGCATTTTCGTATCGTTTAATATATTTAGTATATTGCTAACTCTCTCTCTCTCTCTCTCTCTCTCTCTCTCTCTCTCTCTCTCTCTCTCTCTCTCTCTCTCTCTCTCTCTCTCTCTCTCTCTCATTTTGAATTCAGTTGAATATATGCAGGAGAAGATTGTTGTGTTATCCTCCTATTTTTCTTCTTTTTTTTTTTTTTTGACAAATGGACCCGAATAGTAAGCAGCTCAGTCCTTTCTGTTGTCAAAAGCATTTGCTCTGATAGATTATCACTCCAGACATTCTGTTATTCAATAATTCATATGTCGAAAATCCATTTACATTGAATTTGTGCAAGTAAAAGGAAAGACGAGATAGGTGTTTGATATATGCAATATATCATCGTCTCCACATTTTTCGTGACTCAGAAGAAAACGTTTATTTCATAGTAATGGTTTTAAGGTATTACTTATGATATAACAAGAAATATAACATTATCACTAAGCTAGTACAATCTATGCTTTTTCCTATTAGAGATATCGCAAGCTAAGATACTTTTGCTTGTAGAATGACCGGAAGTGTAAAAAAAAAAAAAAACTAACTGAAAGCTTTCGAGATCTCAAGTTAATCACCATGTTGCGAGGTTTAGCTGATGATATATACTGCGATATCAATTTTTCTCTAATATTAAATTATTTATAGGTCATCATTCCTATAAGAGATAAGTGAAACGCAAATCATAATCAATATGTTGTAATATCTTCCTCATGATATAGATTAATCTCTTTAAATGACCACGATTTATAGGCTGCCATTCACTGTAAGAAGTATGTGAAGTAAAAACCCTAATTTCAAAGTATTGAAACATTACGACCCGAGGTCTAAAGGTTTGTTGGGTGATGAGGTATGGGACAGGAACATGTGGAGAACACTGTCCAGAAACATCTGACGTGGAGGTTTTGGACTTCCACTTGAACTCACACTTTGTAAGATGACTGGGTGATCTCACCGCTTGTCACCACTGTCATAGTGCTTTTATTCTTATCTCACCGAGCGTCACCACTGACGTATTGCTTTTCCTCCTACGTATATATATTTATAATTATGGTAGCGTGGTCCATTAGGCCACAAATATTAGTACCTGATGGGTACAAGGTAAGAATGGACAAGCAGTAGTTCCTTTACTTATATTTATTCTAGAGTACAACACATCCGACGCCTCAATGCCCCAATGCCCCCACCCTATGACTATCACAATCTATGATCTATTCGTGCCCCTGGCAATGTTCTAACTAACTGTCTCTGCCCTGGGTGGCTCTTTAAATACCCCCAGGGGCAGGGCGTGGCTTAACATCCAATTCTCCAATGAAATCAGTCAGATCTAGTCCTAGCAAATCAACGCCAGGTTCAAAGTGGAATCCCTCCTACTTCCGGGGAGGAGTTATTGGGCATCTCTCCTGGGCAGGTTCCTGTGTACGAAACACAAGTTTATGTTTTCTTGTGGTTTAGGAAATGGCTAACTTCCTGTCCTTTCTTGCCCTTCTCGATGCCAGGTCCTAAGTCTCACGGTTCCGGTCATATATTTCCTTGGCACTTTCTACAAACATTGTAATAAAATATCCGTGCCCTCGACCAACCGTTTCCGCTCAAGATCTGTTACAAGTTTCAGATTCTGGCTTCAGCATGGCGGAAGTCATACGACACATCGACCCCACATAAAAGTGGAAAAGATGTAGACGAAGGAGAAGAAACAATACTCATGATATATATCAAGATATAATTATATGTATAATCTAACGCAAATTCAACATAGATACATTTTAAGCAAAAACCCTGATTGAAGTCACGAGCCTGTTATTTATGATATATACTGAGAATTAATGTTATGTGAAGCCTAATCCTTAGTGACAGTTTGTATTTGCCATGAGCGATTTATGAAGCAAAATTTCTACTTATAAGGTAGTGAGGTTTTTTAAGTAATGATATATACCAGAATATGGATGTTTCTCGCAGTTATCATATATATATATATATATATATATATATATATATATATATATATATATATATATATATATATATATATATATATATATATATATATATACCTGTGTGTGTATATGTGTGTGTGTGTGTGTGGGTTATTCGCCGTAGGTGGTATGTGAAACAAAAGCTCTGACTGAAGGCAAGAAGCTGTTATATATGATGTGCATTGAGATGTAATTTTCTCTAAGAACCAACACTGTCTGAAAGCCATTATACTCCATGAGAGAAAATATGATGTATAAACCTTAAGGATAAGGCAGCAACACACTGGGATAGAGGTTTTACACCTCTAGTGCCGTCAGTATATGGCACTGATACAATTCCATTCTCTCTCTCTCTCTCTCTCCTCTCTCTCTCTCTCTCTCTCTCTCTCTCTCTCTCTCTCTCTCTCGGGAAAGGAGAAGAGATGGAAACATCTAAGGGAATCGACTGCAATGATTGCATATTCATTTCAGCTCAAGTGATTTGTTTGTGCGCAATGTCTAGACACCACCTGACTGCATTTCGTCAACACCGCAGTACTTAATATATCTCTGAGGCATTTTTCTCTTCTCCAAGAAGCACCTGCTGTTGCTGTCTTTCCCTCCACCTTTTCTTCTTTCTTTTTTTTTCGTTCAAATATTCTTTTTATTATTTGTTGGTAGTTTTATTTTTTTTATTTTTTTTTTGAACTTTTATTTTTGGTCCGTTTTTTAATATTTTTCTTACTTTTTCTCTTGTTTTTGGTATTCTGCAATCTGAGCGTTTTTCTCTTATTTTTTCCGTTTTGTTTACTTTTTGTTTTCTTCTCGTGTTTTCTTTTCGTTTGATATACTAAGAGTTTCACCTTAATTATCATCCTAATTTTTTGTTTATTCTATTCTGTTAATTTTCATGTATTTTGTTCTTCGTTTTCGTTCTTTTTACGTTATGACTCATTTTGTTTTACTTGTTTTTATTGTCTTTGATAGTTTCTCTTCATTTTATTTATTAGAATCATCATCTTTATTGTCTTCATTCTTTTCCTTTTCAACTTATACCAGTTTTGCCTTTTTGTATTTTTATTTTCTTTAAATTCTTTTATTTCTCCTATCTACTTTTTCTTCTATTGTTTTTGTTTCAAATTTACTTCAGTTTTTTTTTTCTTTTTATTGAAGTGCTTTTAATCTTCACTTTTTTCTTATTTTCTTTTTCATCTTCTTAATTTTTTCCTTTCTTCATTATTTTCATATTATTCTTTCTGAACTTCTTTCTATCTACTTTCCCTTTTCCTTTTATCCATTATTTCCATTTTCTTCTCTACAAAACTCTTTCTTGTTTTTTTCTATTGCTCTTATTGATTATTTTCTTATTATTTTGGTTTATCATCCTTTTATTTATTTTCCTTTCTTTATATTTCATATTCTCTCTTTTCTTCATATTTATCTTTTTCTTCCTGAATTTCCTTCATAAATTTCACTCTTTTTCCTCTGTTATTTAAAGTTGCACATTTCTTTTAACATCATGTCTTTTTGTTATTTATAATGATACCTTAAGAACCTTTAACTTAATAACAAAAAATTATGACTATTCTCTTTCCCCTTCTTATTATTATTTCGTTTTTCTTTAAATACCTCTATTAACTTTTTATATTAATTTCGTTTTCTTCTATATATTTTCATTATCTTTGTATTTTCATTTTTTCCTGAATATACTTTATTCTCTACGCTCTCTTGATCAAAGTAGAAATAATAAGATCTAAAACTTTATCCATGAAAAACAAGAATTAAATTTAACGAAGAAAAATGCAAAACAGGAACTTCCAGAAACTGACACAATATTTTTCCTGATAAATTATGTTCCCTTGTGTTCTTTTTAGCCGTTATTTGGCAGTTATAAGTAGAAGCTCCACTTATACAAGCTACAATGCAAAGGTATCAAACGCTGTGGATAATAATAATAATAATAATAATAATAATAATAATAATAATAATAATAATAATAATAATAATAATAGAATAATAATAATAATAATCATAATAAAATAATAATAATAATAATAATAATAATAATAATAATAATAATAATGTATAGTTTTTTAATATAATTCCCTAGACTCCTGTCAACTATTCACTCCCATTCAGAAGCTGAAAGAATAGTTCATAAAATATATTATTAATCAGGCAGTGGATAATAGAAGCGTTGGATAAAAAAAAAGTGTCTGAAAAAATTTATCAGCTTAGGGTCCAACAAATCATGCTGATGCAATTTGCACCTTAATATTTTCAATATGGAAAGTTTTCGTACCAATAGAATTATTAATATTTAATGAAAAAAAAAATTCCACGACTTACGTCTATACATAGACTTACGTCTATGTATTGTTAACAAGCAAGAAAAGTCGAAAAACAAAAACATCAAGCAACGCTTAATTAACTCTCAAGAAAAAGAAATTAATTCTTAAATTAATTCTCTTCCACCCAAAGGTTAAGTCTCCTTTCTCAGTTTTAACATTCATGATTATTTTTTCTGTTAGCAATATACACCAGCTTTTGATTTTATAAAATATATATATTTTATTGATATCAGTAAAATTGCTGTGTTCTGATTTTTTTTAAAGTTTATGAAAGATTTCTTTATAATTATGATATTAAAAACCTAAATATATGCATAATTATCTATTAGATGTTTTAAACTAATGTGTTTTAAAATTATGTAAGCGAAAATGTTTACATAGTTCTTCTCTACAAACTATTGATATCTATTTTAGTATTGAATAAACACTAGTCTCATAGACAGCTCCTAGCTCGCATATTTTAAACTTGTATTTTAAAAACTATATTTTAAACCTGTAAACTTCATCTTACTTATCTTTTAACACGAAATTATTTTCTGATTATATAACTATATCATATTTTAATATAGAGACAATTATATATATATATATATATATATATATATATATATATATATATATATATATATATATATATATATATACTAAAAGATATAGGTATATAAATAATATCTTTTACTTTATAGTAACTTTTTTTTTTACTTTCTTTAATATGTTTTTTGTGGTTTTTATATCTTTTTACTCTTCCCATATAGTATCATATTTTAAACGAAAGTAAGGTTTCTTGTAAATATATATTATTTGTTAACAATTAATATCTTTCTTCAAGCATAGAAAGGCACTCTTTCTTTAGCTCTCTCAGCTTTAACTGTTATATATTATTAAACTTATTAAACGCACGCAGATCCTACTTGTATCTAGAAATTGTAGTTATTGTTATCTTTATATAAGCTTAAAAAGATACATATCTTATAGGTGTCACTTTAGTTTTAGAAACTAGTATCTTCTGGTTATAGTAAGATTTATTTGGTCAATAATGAAGATTTTAGTGATATGCTACAGTCGCATTTTCTTCATTTTTTTTAAGTTTATGAAAAAGGATTGCTTTTAGATATCTTTTAGAAGTTAATAATTTTTCCCATTTTTAAATAATTAAAATAATTTACAATCAAGTAAAGAGACACTTTTATTATGGATATTTCTTGGAAAATTACGCCTTCTAACTATGAACATAATTTTTTTTCTATACATTATAGCTATAAGCGAGTAATACATATTTTAAACGAATAAAAACCATATTTCAGAGCAGAGAAGACTCTTTATTATAAATGTCACTTTACAGCTGATATATTTTTTTATTATAAGATAACTCGATATAAACGTGTCTCTAAGAATAGAAATACATTTCATAATTAATTCTCTAGAAATTAATATCGTCTGTTGAATATAAAGTCTCGATCATTTACAGATATCCCCTAGCATTGTTTGCCACTATTACCTATATATATATATATATATATATATATATATATATATATATATATATATATATATATATATATATATATATATATATATATATAGAGAGAGAGAGAGAGAGAGAGAGAGAGAGAGAGAGAGAGAGAGAGAGAGAGAGAGAGAGAGAGAGAGAGAGAGAGAGAGAGAGAGAGAGAGTGTATTAGAGAATAAAATGTTTGTTGTAGATATCATTTAGCATATTACGTATGTTTTACATATAAAAGCGCGTTCCGGATAGATATCTTCTAAATGCTGATAATAGATTTCTTAAATAGATATAGAAAATACTTTTAAAAGGTACCCGTTGGCAAACACCTGAGTCTTTAATATCTCTCTGAGCTAAACACCACTTTCGTCTGTTTTAAACCAATAAAACACATTTTATATTCGTTTTCTCTCTGGTGTTATCAGATACCATCATTTAAAACATTTAAAAACATAATTTTCATTTTCTAAAATTTTGCTTGAACCCCTGGTGGGACTCGAACCCACAATCCTTGGCTTAGGAGGCCAATGCCTTATCCATTGGGCCACAGGGGCTGCTTGCCACTGGCACTCGCCGTTTGTTCGTTTGTTGGTATACCTCCTGTCGCGGTTGGGAAGAGAGAGAGAGAGATAAAAAGAAAGAGAGAGAAATAAAAAGGAAGAGAGAGAGAGAGAGCTCTTTCTGAGTTTTTGTTTTTATTAGTTTTCTTTTAATAGTTGTTTTCATCCATCTTTGCGTAAACATCCGTGTTTCACCGTCTTTACTCTAAAAATATTTATTCAACGCTTTTATTTCTCTTTTGAAGGTATTTGCATATCCCTGAATATAACAAATTCATGTTAATTGAAAACATTTAGTATATTACATTGCCGTAACTCTTATACAGCTTTCACACCAAAGTGGCACGTCGCACGTGGCATGCCAGTTGAAGACGAACATCCGGAAATATATGAAACCTTTCACACAAGTGGCGTGACACATGGGACGTATCACGCCACTTCTGTGTAAAAGGTTTCATAAATTTCCGGATGTTCGTTTTCAACTGGCGTGTCACGTGGCATGCCACGTGCTACGTGCCACTTTGATGTGAAAGTGGCCTCACGGTATGGTGAAGTGATGGAGTAGATATTCTTTAGTGTACCCTGAAATCAGAGATATCGAATTTTGTGATGCATTTAACAAGATGTCAGCCTTTTGAAAATTGGTTTACGCTCTCCAACCAATAACTATTCTGTTGTTTACTGTCAGTAAGCTGTTAAGAGCATTTACATATATTCAGTAAACAGTTTACGCTTACTTACGTTCTGTATGTTGTAAGAACAAGCTTTAAATTTAATTTTTGAATATTTTTTAATTTTTTATGATTTTTTACGGTTATGGTTCTTTCGGTCATGTTTCGTGAGTGGGAAAACGATGTGATGAGAAAATGTTTTGATTAATCCTGAAACCTAATGTTTCGTGAGTGGGAAAACGATGTGATGAGAAAATGTTTTGATTAATCCTGAAACCTAATGTTTCGTGAGTGGGAAATCGATGTGATGAGAAAATGTTTTGATTAATCCTGAAACCTGATATATCCGTGATTATGAATAATTTTCCTCTTTAAAATTTATGTATTTATTTTAAAGTTTTTTTTATATCCATTCCGCAATCGATCCGTTGACTACTAACATTGTTCTTTATTTATTTTTTTTTTTTGCAAATAATCTATCCGTTGACTACTAACATTGTTCTGTAACCAAATTTACAAATAATCCTTCTATTTTTTTTGTTTATGTACTACGGATCATCAGCTTAAAATAATGATGTTTTGATTTAATCTGAAAGCGAAAATTCCCCCAAGATCAGTTTCTTTTACTTTTTATTTATTTCTTATTCATTTCATTTGTTTATCTATCTATCTGTGTATCTGTCAATCTGTCTATCTATCTATCTATCTATCTATATATATATATATATATATATATATATATATATATATATATATATATATATATATATATATATATAATATATATATATATATATATATATATATATATATATATATATATATATATATATGTTATTGAGCTAACGTGTCCTTAAGGGGATAGGGACGTGACAAGCAGACACTTTGTGTTTAAGGAACCAGAGTTTAGCCAGGAATATCCTAGATTGTTTGTGAATAACCTACGGAAATAATATGCGCATTACAATAATATTTATTACGCTAGTGATTATATAATCAGTATTCCTTACTAACGAACAAACTCATAATTACAGTTTTCTTTTGTTATTATTAAATTAATAAATAATTACGACTATAATTACCGCTCAGAAATATATATACTATACTTACGCCATATTCCCCCTTGAAAGGGGGATGGCGGAGTCAAAGAAAGTAGTGTTTTCGTAATTGACACAAATGTATTAACACACAAGTAGAACTCCACTTATGCGATCGCGCGCGCGCACACACACACACACACAAACACACACACTTTTATATATATATATATATATATATATATATATATATATATATATATATATATAAAGATAGATCTAGAAATTTGAAGAATTAGAAGAGAAAATGTAATATCTAAATTAGATGAAAAGAATGGGAGTTATGCTATTTAAGAATGTGAATAGCTTAAATCAATAAAAAATGGATGCATTTTGAGTATATAAATGCATTATATATATATATATATATATATATATATATATATATATATATATATATATATATATATATATATATATATATATATATATATATATATATATATATATATATATATGAAAGAAAATGGGAAACGTAAATAGATTGAATGAGATTTGACTAAAGTGTTAAAAGCTAATTGCCTCATTCGAATTAAAGATTCCCCCCCCAAAAAAAAATAAACAAATGCTTGACTTATTTGCCTCAAGATAGAAAACCTATAAATATAATATTGATGAATTGGACGAACAATAATAGCTGAAAAAAAGACAAAAATCAGATTAAGAAAAATAAAAACGAAAAAAGGCCAAAATAACTAATTTATGAAAATCGTAACAAAATTCTAAGAATATCAAGGAAGCGGAACTACTGTGCGATATAGAGTAGGTTTATAATATTGGATAGCATATTTTTTTTTTTTTTGTAGAGTAAGCCGATATTTGCATATATAAATATTTCAAGGAAGCCAAAGTATGGGGCCCCCTTCAGAATATTATCAATTTGGACGGCATAGGAAAACCTTCCTGAATGTATTGATAAAATTACCCCCTGAGTATATGAAGGAAATAAAGAGAGAGAGAGAGAGAAGAGAGAGAGAAGAGAGAGAGAGAGAGAGAGAGAGAGAGAGGTTAGTAAGGGCATACACTCAGGGTAACGATTACATCTGCCAAAACAAGTCCTTCGTAAGAAGGCTACCGTCCTAGCCCTTAGTAGAAAAGGGAGTTCGTGACGTAAAACCGAATCATATATATTTTGCTATTAGTATAAAGTAAAAAAAATAAACAAAATTTTCTTCTTATATATCGCGAGAATGAGATTCGAAGGAGCTCCAACGATCTTTGGAAAGGCTTTGACCTGGAGGCGAGAGGGGGAAGAGGGGGAGAAAACAAATGAAGATCGATGGATGGAGTTGAATTCCTTAGAATCCCTTCTGAAAGGGATTACACACGCGTGAGTGATCCAATTGATGGGGATTATTGTTTTCGTTTATGAGTTCCAGGAATTCTGGGATACATATTTGGCTATTTTTTAATTCTCTCTCTCTCTCTCTCTCTCTCTCTCTCTCTCTCTCTCTCTCTCTCTCTCTCTCTCTCTCTCTCTCTCTCTCTCTCTCTCTCTCTCTCTCTCTCTCTCTCTCTCTCTCTCGCTCTCTCTCTCTTTCGATTTAGATTATAGCAGGAATATTTTTGTCAGCATTTGCTAATGAGTCTGACTCCTTTCACTAAAAGCGTGATGCTTTCCAGTCGATTACTTGCGAGAGAAGAATTGTCCTTCAGTGAGATAAAGGGGAGTGTTTGTATTGAAAAAATTGGTTTGTTCTTGCACCTATAAACAGAAAGGAAGGCAGACAGATTTAGGTGAGTGTTTGTATTGACAAAATAGGTGTGTTTTTATTGCACCTATTAACAGAAAGAAAAAAATACAAAAAAAAAATATATGGATGAGTGAAAAATATTGTTTTTAACCATTATGGGACTTTGTCGAAATGAAAAACCTCATGTAAAAAGTATGAAATACAGACAACATGAAAGATTTCAGTTATATCTTTTGAAAAGAAGTTCTAATGGAGGTAACAAGTTTTAAACCTTTCTTTTGGGAAATTTTTTAAATTCCATCTCTCTATTTCCTACTTAACCTGTAAAACACGGCAGACAAATTGAGTTGGCCTTGGATAAATAAAAGGGCTTTGGAACAAAATATGTCTCCAACTCTTTCTTAATAATAATTAATTTCTTTAAGCATTTTTAATATATATATATATATAATATATATATATATATATATATATATATATAAAAGATATCGACTCCCTATACATTATATAACCCCTTAAATTGTTAGGTTAGGTTAGCATAGGTTAGGTTTCGCAATGAAATAATATATATGTTATTTTTACGTAAGTTATAAAAATAAAATGTCACTCTTCAAATTTTACATTGTTTAATGGGTATTTTTTTTTTTATGAAGAGGTTCACCGTAAGTCGCCCCATGTGTTTTATAGATATAGTTAGATATAAATACTTGCATTATGTCTCTTGTAATATGAAATCCATGTAAAGTATCGAACGCTGAATTTCATTATTTAGTAACTTTCTTGCTAACTCCCAGAAAAAAAACTTATAATGTGAATTATATTTTTTCCTCTAATACAAGGGAATTCGGAAGTAACAATCTCTCTCTCTCTCTCTCTCTCTCTCTCTCTCTCTCTCTCTCTCTCTCTCTCTCTCTCTCTCTTTATATATATATATATATATATATATATATATATATATATATATATATATATATATATATATATATATATATATATATATATATATATATATATATATATATATATATATATGATTGGAAGGAAGGGAATCTCCTGATATTTAGTATTCATAAAAGGCATATATATATATATATATATATATATATATATATATATATATATATATATATATATATATATATATATATATATATATATATATATATATATATATATATATATATATATATATATATATATTTATATATATCTTACCGATGTTAGAGTAAGAAATTCAAGAAATGTCTCTCTCTCTATCTTTCTCTCTTTCTCTTATGAACACACACACACACACACACACACACACACACACACACACACACACACACACACACACACACACACACACACACACACAAAGCATATACTCAGCACTTGCAGTCCATCGGGGTGGCCATAATGGAATAATGAATGTTACAGCAACTTGCAAGGGTATCATTCCTATCCTCCACTCTCTTTCTCTGTTGTGTTACGGTAAGAATAGAATTTCAAGGAATGAGGGACCGCCTGCTTCCCATATCCTATCCCATGTAATTATGTGCCGTAAAAGGGCATTGAGTATACACATATATGCACACATGCATACATATATATATATCCATACATACATGCAAAATGGAAATGGAAAAAATAAATAGATATACAGAGAGAGAGAGAGAGAGAGAGAGAGAGAGAGAGAGAGAGAGAGAGAGAGAGAGAGAGAGTGAGAGAGAGAGAGAGAGAGAGAGAGAGAGAGAGAGAGAGAGAGAGAGAGAGAGAGAGAGAGAGAGAGAGAGAGAGAGAGAGAGAGAGAGAGAGAGAGAGAGAGAGAGAGAGAGAGAGACTGATCATATTCATGGGAGTGTTATTTATACAGATACTCTAAGAAACTTTGGGAATGTTCACCATAGGTAATCCACAGAGCCTTTCAACATTTCCTGTAATTTTTTCCATAAATAATTTTAGCCTCTTCCATGTTTCTCTAACTCAATTCCATTAAAACTTTTTTTGTAGAGGGGCAGAAAAAAGTTAGTTAAGCTGTTTATCCAATTGACCACTCCCATCTCACCCCCTACCCACCCCCCAAAGAAAGTATTAAATAAGTGTAAATATAAAAGGAAAGGGAAAATGATTAGTAGAGAATAGAGAGAGAGATTTTCAGGGTATATAGGAATATAGAATATTAATAATTAAATTGGATTAAAAAGGTTAATATTGATATGGCAGGAGAGATTTTCAACTTACATCTATTATAAGTGGATTATAATCATTAAAGCTTAAAAAGGAATTATTTTATTTTCCTTTATTTTTAAAAATGTATTAACATGTAAAAAAAAATATAAGGAATTTAGCCAAAAAGAGCAATAGTTTAATGATTTTTTTTACTATATATAATAAGAGTGGATACAAAATAGAAAAAAGATAAGTAACTTCCTGCCAAGGACTAAAGAAAACATTTTTCTTTTTAACTGTATCATATAAAAAATATAAATATTTTTATAAATATAATATTATGTTAATGACATGTGTACCAACGATAAAAATATTTTCTTAAGCTGGATAATATAAGTGATCTTTCTGGGAAAAAGAAAATGAATGTATGTGTGTGTGTAATTACCTAATTGTAATTACCTAAATGTGTTTACGGCAAAGAGCCCAAAGCTCGTATCTTCCCGTGTGTGTGTGTGTGTAGATAGATAGATGGGTGCTAAAGCAAAAAAAATATTTGCAAAAATGTCTGTAATCTAAGCTTTCCCCCTCTAATTCGTTCTGACCATACTCCAACTAACAAAGCCACTCTTTTTGCTTCTCTCTTTTCTGTCAGCTCATCCTTAAGCTATTCAACCCCACCTCATCCTCGAACTTGACCCCTATATAACCCTGTTCCCTCCCCTGTTATTTCTCCAAGAAATGTCCGTAAGGCTCTTCACTTTCTAAAGACGAACAAGGCATCTTGATCCGATGGTATCCGAGCAAGTTTCCTTGAGGAGTTTGTGGTTGAACTGGCTCCTGTGCTTTGCCGTCTTATTCGCCTCATGTTTTTTAATCAGTATCTATCCTTTATTTTGAAATCACGCTCTAGTTTAACCTATTCCTAAAGAGAGGAATTATCCTATACTACCGACTAATTATCCTAACCTTTGCTATCGCTTAAGTATTCGAACCTTTGCTCACCTCTCATATCTTGAGACATGTTGAATCTAACACGCTTATTTCTAATAATCGGGCAAGATCTACAAGTGATCTCCTGTCCCATCTCACTCATCATCTCTGAGGAACTAAGGGAAAACCTTTGTCGTCGCCCTTGATATTTCTAAGGCTTTTGGCAAAGTGTTGGCACTCTTCTCTCTGTTCTCTGATTTCCTTTTTTCATTTTAACCGTTTCGTTTTTGTGACTGTTGACGGCGCAATGTCTACCTCAGTCCTAGCAATCAGTGATGTTCCACAGAGCTCTGTATTTTTCATATTCTGTATTCCTTGTCTTCATAATGATCTTCTCCAGTCCCATCCTTTCTTCTCAATCCCTTTGCCGACGAATTTAATCTTTTTGTTTCCTTTAGCTTAACTTTTTATTCAATTGAGTGGGCTACTCGAAATTTATTTATTTTTTAAATGCCTCTAAGACTCAATATCTGGCTATTTCTTTATCTTCATCTCCTCCTGAATGTCCTACAGTTTTAGAAAGCACCAAAACTTATCCTCTCAGTTGTATTATCGTGTTAGGAATCAGATTGCTTCTAAATTGTCTTGGAGGAATCACATAATTGAAATAGCTAACACTGCATCTTAGAACTTGGGAGTTCTGTTTCGATATATTTATTAGTTTTCTTCGTCTCCGTTGCTGAAAATCTCTAAATGTCTTATCGGTTCCAGCGTAGAATAAAGCTCTCACTGCTGGGGTACTTCTTCTTACACTTATCGAATTCATGGGATCGAATTTAAGCTATCAGACTCTTCAACGTTCCTTCCCATACTTTGGAGCTCGATTCACTTTCTCTTCGCCACAAGGTGTCATCTTTTTTCTCTTTTTTATCTATAGCACTTCTATCGCTGTTCTGATTAGTTGGCGAGTTGCATCGCTTCCCCTGCTGGCAAGGCTACGTAACATACGCCAAGCGGCTTCTATCCTTCCACTTGCAGTCTCTGGAATTCTTTTCCTACTTCTGTCTTCCTTAACTCTTATACATACATATACATATGCCTTTTCCCCCTTGTAAGGGGGTGGCCGAGCCAAGACCCTCGCATTCACCGCGATCCACGCACACCTCAACCACTCCTGTCAGCTCCTTGGGGATAAAGGGTTCCCACGTCTCTCCCCCTTCCACTCTGCTTGGCTCATCCACAAGGTAGGGGGGGAAGGATATTCCACAATGAGTCACAACAGCGGCAGCTGGCTTACCCCCACCGCTTCATCATATGGCAACTCTCCTCACACCCGTCCTACGAATAGCCAAGAGCATAGCCTAACTCTTATGGCTTTTCTTTTAGAACATAAGAACATAAGAACATAAGAATAGAGGACACTGCAACATGCCTACTGGCACACACGAGGCAGCTCCATTTTTGAATTGTATTTCCAGCATGTCTAACCTATTCTATTCTACTCTACTTATTTATTCTATTTTTCGTTTTATGATTTTTCTAATAAGCACTAACCTATTCATACCCACCCTACCTCTGTCATATGTCTATCTAATCTACATTTGAAGGTGTCTAAGGTATTGGCATTTACTATCCTACTAGGAAGCTTGTTCCATGCATCAGCTACTCTGTTACCAAACCAATTTTTACCAATTTCCCTACTGAACCTAAATTTATCAAGCTTAAATCCATTATTACGAGTTCTGGTTTGATCATGAATTTTTAAAACTTTATTAATATCTCCCTTGTTAATCCCTTTAAACCATTTATACACTTCAATCATATCCCCCCTAACTCTTCGCCTCTCTAGAGAATGTAGATTAAGTTTTTTTAATCTGTCCTCATATGGTAGATTTCTGATATTGTGTATCATCTTGGTCATTCTTCGCTGCACTCTCTCCAAGGATTCAATTTCCATTCTATAATAGGGTGACCAGAATTGCACAGCATAATCTAAAAGGGGCCTAACTAATGCAAGATAGAGCTGCAAAATAACTTTTTCCGTCCTATTTCTAACGCTTCTTGAGATAAATCCTAAAATTCTGTTTGCTTTATTTCTGACTGCTGTGCATTGCTCTCTTGGCGTAAGACTACTACTCACAAGAACTCCCAAATCCCTTTCACACTGAGAACTCATGATTTCATGGTTATTTAGCTTATAACTAGTATTGTCTTTTATAGTACCCATTTTAACTACTTTGCATTTTTCAACATTAATTTCCATTTGCCATTTGTCCGACCATTCAGATAATCTATTTAGATCTTCCTGTAAAGCATGAATGTCTTCTTTTCCATTTATAGTTCTACCTATTTTAGTGTCGTCTGCGAATTTACTTAGGTTACTACTGATATCCGAATCCAGATCATTTAGATATACGATGAATAATAGGGGACCCAGTACCGAGCCTTGTGGTACCCCGCTAGTAACCGAGCCCCACTCTGATTTCTCTCCATTTATGCAAACCCTCTGTTTTCTGTCTTTTAACCATTGTTTGATCCATCTGAGAACAGCTCCTCTTATACCATGAGCTTCCAGCTTTTTAACTAATCTTTTGTGAGGAACTATCAAAAGCTTTGCTAAAATCTAGATATATTGTATCATATTCTTTGCCACAATCTACTGCCTCGTAAACTTCTGAATAAAAAGACAGTAAGTTTGTAAGGCACGAAAAACCCTTGAGAAACCCGTGTTGTGAAAGTTTTATCAGTCTGTGTAATTCTAGATGTGCCCTTATTTTATTTGCAATTATGGATTCTAGAATCTTACCCACTGTTGACGTTAAACTTACCGGCCTATAATTATTCTTTTTAACTCGTTCTCCTTTTTTAAATATTGGTACCACATCTGCCAATTTCCACTCCATGGGTACCGATCCTAATTTTATTGAATTATTAAATACTGCAGTTAGTGGACAACTAAGCTCTTCCTTGCATTCCTTTAATATTCTAGCATATATTCCATCAGGTCCTGGAGATTTATGAGCCTTTAATTTATCTATTTCTTTTATTACCTCCTCTCTCGTAAAATTTATTGAACTAAGTATTTTATCGGGACTGTCTCTGTAAATGGATTCTAATTCCGGAATATTTTCCAAGTTTTCATTGGTAAATACAGATAAGAAATAATCATTTAAACATGTACACATCACTTTATCGTCATCTGTGATATGGCCATTGGCTACTTCAATTGGTCCGACTTTTTCCTTAAATTTTGTTTGATAATGTTGATAAAACCCTTTAGGATTTTCTTTAGCTTCTCCTGCTATTCTAACTTCGTATTTTCTTTTCGACTCTCTAACTATCTTTTTAACTTCCCTGTTTAACTGTATATATTGCTGCCTCACATGCTCTTCACCTCTTTTTAGTTTCCTGTATATTCCTCTTTTAATACCTATAAGATTCTTTATTCTATTGTTCATCCATTTAGGGTCATTTTTTCTTGATCTGCAATGTTTCATGGGAATACAGTCTCTCTGACTATTCTTAAGAGTCATGACAAAATTGTTATATTCCTCATCCAAATTTATATTAACTGACGGACTGCTGTTCTTTCCTGTGAGAGAATTTAATGTATTGATCTTATTTTGTGATAATCCTTGGCATGTGGTACTCAAATTTCGGGGTAATCCGCTACCTGCGACCTGACCTGCTGGATTAACTACCCACATCTGTACCCCAGAAATCCCTTCCCATACCTCATTAGATAATTTAGTTTTTAAGCCCTCAAAATCTCCTGCTCTAAAGTTTGGAACAATATTCTTATTTTCCTTTATAGTTTCCTTGAAAATTATGTTAAATCTAATGGAATCATGGTCACTGTTGCCCAATTTTTCACCAACTTCTAAATTTGTAACCATATTCTCTCTTATTACTAAGAACTAAATCTAGTGTATTCACCCCCCGTGTTGCTTCAAGTACATGCTGAGAAAGGAAATTGTCTTCTACTACTTCCAAAAACTCCTTAGAGCTACTATCACCTGTTATGGTTGCCCAGTTAATATTTCTAAAATTAAAATCACCTACAATGCAAACTCTATTTGACCTGGTCACTTTAGAAATTTTATCGTATATAACTTGCGACTCCACATCATCCAGATCAGGCGGTCTGTAGACTACTCCTACAACTAGACTTTCTATATTATTTTTAATTTCAACCCATAAGGTTTCTGAATTTAGATTTGTCTTAATTCCAGACTTAATGCAGCTTCTGAGGCTATCTTTAATATACATAATTACCCCTCCCCCTCTTATATCTGCACTACGATCAGCATTATAAAGTTTATATCTTGTAATTATGTACTCAGCTTTAAGGTGTTTGCTTTCTAAATTAATCCAACTTTCACTAATGCATATTATATCCGGTCTCTCACTACATACTATGGCTCTCAGTTCATTTATCTTGTTACCTAAACTACGGCTATTTGTATATTATACTTTTAAACTATCTCTAGCTTTACCCATCTTGTGGCTATTCTTTTTGTTGATATTTGTTCTATGTAACAAATGGTTCTTATCCTTAGACTCTCAGTTATTTGACCCACTATTTACTGAACCCTTACTGACTAATTTCTCTGCACAAGTATTATTCATTTCATTATTTGTGTCTAACAAAACCCCCCTACCTCTCTGTCTATCATACCAGCCAATACCGAGACACCTGAATTAGAAAGATGCACTCCATCCCTTGCATACATATGCTTACGACTAGTGAAGTGATCCCACCCGTCTATAAAACCTATATTATTTTCCCGACAGAAGACTTTCATCCTAGCATTTACTCCTATAGCTCGAGACCACCACTCTGAACTTTGGCTAAGCCTAGGGAGAATACCACACATCACAGGAACTGCACCCCTTTTCCTGATCTTATCCAGGGCTTGTCTATACAACCTAATCAGCTCTTCACTTCTACCATCCTGCACGTCATTTCCCCCAGCTATCAAACAAACAACATCTTTTTTCTCAATCCAGCTATTTATTGACTCACCCACCTTCTTCATACCTGCTCCAGGGAAAAAATATTTTCCTCTAACTCTATGCCTGAGTTTCCTGTCTACATATCTGCATAGTGAATCCCCTACAATTACCAAAGAACAAGACTTATCCGGAGGATGGGTTACTCCGACCTTGGGAGACTTACCTAGGCTCTTGACCTGAGAGCTTTTCCCACTTCCATTTCTACGATCGCTAGTACACCTATCTGACTCTATGGGTTCTGAAGAATTACTGCCGCCACTGTCACCTTCATCTCTAAGTGAACTAAATGAATTAGCAACTTGTAGTCTAAAAGTATCATTTTTCTTAAGAACCATCTTCGTTGAACCCTTATTCACAACTTTCCAGTCGTCTTCTCTATTCAGTTGTCCCTTCCTGGTTAACACCTCTACCTTACCTCTCAGATCCCTGTTCTCCTCAGCTAAGGATCTGACCTCCTGCCTGACTGCGGCCAACTCATTTCTTAAATTAAAAATGAGTTTGCTTGCGTCAGACGAGGACAAATCCCCAGCACAGCCACGAACAGCACCAACAACGACACCTCCACCAACACCACTACCACTAACACCACCAGCACAAAGAACACCACCACTCTCCATTGTACTAAGTATGGTCAAGACTAGAGCTACTGGAAGCACGTCCTCACTGGATGAACCCAGGAACTAAAAGGTGATCTGTTGTCATCTCAGGGTCTAATCCTGCCATTTTTCTAGGGCTTCATTTCTTTTACATTCTTTCAACTTGCCTATTTTATTGCTTATCATTCTCTTATATCTACCTTTCCCTATTGCTGCTACATTTTCTTAAGAATTCTCGTGATGCCCTGGCCCGATGATGGAAATTTTCTCTTCCCATCCTGGTGTCGCACTCATATATATATGTGTGTGTGTGTGTGTGTGTGTGTGTGTGTGTGTGTGTGTGTGTGTGTGTGTGTGTGCAAAATAAACTGTTATATCACAGCACAATGTGAAGCAAAAAAGGTCCATAAATAAAACTCAAAGAGAAGCGAAGATGTACTATATATTACGATATATATATATATATATATATATATATATATATATATATATATATATATATATATATATATATATATATATATATATATATATTACGATATATATATATATATATATATATATATATATATATATATATATATATATATATATATGTTTGTGTGTGTGTGTGTGTGTATTCCTTTGAATGTCTCATAATTCCTATGATTTTTCTATCTCTTGTAATATATTTTTGTGGTGACGAGAGATGGAGGAATGTTGCGCTTCGTTTTTATTATTATTCTTTTGATTTTTTTTTTGGTAGTATTTCCTTTTATATATATATGCATTTTGTACTGTGTCAGAGAGAGAGAGAGGGGGGGGGGGCTTGTGTATTTCGACTATGAGATTTATTGCTGAATTTTTTTCTTTCAATAAATCACACAAATTCATCGAGAGAGACGCATTATTTTTATTAATATCTGTAATGAGAACAAATCCAACTATGACAAAAATATGCAAGTGTAAAATAAACTTAGTCAATAAGTTGTAAAATTATATACCATAATTATCTAGTGCTCATTGAGAAAATGAATGACGTAAAACGGATAAATGAATAAATAAATAATTGAAGAGTGCAATAAATTAGAAGGAATTCAATATATAAATATATATATATATATATATATATATATATATATATATATATATATATATATATATATATATATATATATATAGTAGATAGATAGATAGATACTAAATAAATTATACTGCTATATACGCGGATCATTTTTGCCTTATAGTGGGTCGGGACAAAACTAACTAAGCAATTTAGTGACTACTTTTATAAACAATTACGTAAATATTAAATAAATATTTAAAGTGACCTCAGGATATATATATATATATATATATATATATATATATATATATATATATATATATATATATATATATATATATATATATATATATATATATATATATATATATATATATATATATATATATATATATATATATATATATATATATATATATATATATATATATATGTGTGTGTGTGTGTGTGTGCGCGCCCGCGCATTTTTGGTGTTTTTGTGTACACACGTGTGTGTAAGACAGCTTAGCCTCGTATCTTCGTAATTTCACCCGTCTCTTGCTGTCAGAATCGTAATCCTTCATTGTACGGGATCTCGCTTTGCCTCCCACTGCCGCAACTACATAAATCATAGTTACGCAATCTGACAAATATCTTTTTTTTTTCTTTTGTTTTTTTAGAATCTAACCCATAAAATTGAGGGCAAAAAATCCAAAATGGCGTATCATATCCAAGCATGTATAATAATGTGTAAGGAAATGAAAAAGTAGTAATAATAATAATAATTATAATAATGATAATGATGCTAATTATATGGATTATTATTATTATTATTATTATTATTATTATTATTATTATTATTATTATTATTATTATTATTATTATATTAAAAACTCTAAAACATCTCAATATGAATATTATAATACCAATCTCTTCTACTACTAGTGTTAATACTACGACTG
>JAXCGZ010017505.1:37500-59837 GCA_037179515.1 Halocaridina rubra | reverse complement strand
CTGTTCCACATGGGAGACTTATTAGGAAGCTGCAATCAATGGCTAGAATAGGTGGAAATGTTTTGGAATGGATAAAAACTTACTTAGAAGGAAGGGAACAGAGGGTTAGAGTAAGACACTCAGTGTCTGACTGGAGAAGAGTTAGTAGTGGAGTTCCAAAGGGTTCAGTTTTAGGGCCACTTTTGTTCCTTGTATATGTAAATGACCTACCAGAGTCTGTAAATTCATTCATGAATATGTTTGCAGATGATGCAAAGATTGTGAAGAAAGTAAAAAACGAGAACAATGGTAGAGAACTTCAGGAGGATCTAAATAATCTGCATGAGTGGTCAGAAAAGTGGCTAATGAAATTCAATACTTCAAAATGTAAGGTAATGAGAATGGGTACAAGTGCAAGAAGGCCCAAGCTTGACTACTCGGTGGCTGGAGTACAACTTCAAGAGACAGAAAATGAGAGAGATCTAGGAGTAAACATACTGGCAGATTTGTCTCCAGAAATACATATAAATGGCATAGTAAGGGCAGCATATGCATTCTTATCAAATGTAAGGGTAGTCTTCAGGCACATGGACAAGGAAATGTTCAGAAATATTTATGTAACCTATGAGAGGCCAAAACTCGAATATGCAGCCCCCTTTTGGAATCCGCACTTGAAAAAGCACATAGCTAAGCTTGAAAAAGTTCAAAGACATGCCACGAAACTGGTGTCAGAAATACGCAATCTCAGTTATGATGAGAGGCTGAGGGAATTAGACTTACCATCACTCGAAGCTAGAAGAGTGAGGGGGGATATGGTGACAGTCTTTAATTTCCTTCATGGTTATGATAGAGTGGATAGGGATCGATATTTTGATATGGCTGGCTCTAGAACTAGAGGTCATAGTTTGAAGCTTCGTAAGAAAACTTCTTCGCAGGATGTAAGGAAATACTTTTTCAGTGTAAGAGTAGTTGATAATTGGAATTGGCTAAGCGAGGAGGTAGTTAATGCTATCTCAATCCATAGTTTTAAGGACAGGTATGATAAGTATCACTAAGTATAAAATGGAACCGATGAGGAGACGGCAAGCTACGAGCTTTGGGCTCTTTCCCGTAAACACAATTAGGTAATCACAATTAGGTAATCACAGACATACATACAATATGCTACATTACATGCATACACACATACATATAAAGATATATATACATACATATATACATATGTACATACGTACAATACGTTACATTACATACATACATGCATGGTTATGATAGAGTGGATAGGGATCGATATTTTGATATGGCTGGCTCTAGAACTGGAGGTCATAGTTTGAAGCTTCGTAAGAAAACATCTTTGCAGGATGTAAGAAAATACTTTTTCAGTGTGAGAGTAGTTGATAATTGGAATTGGCTAAGCGAGGAGGTAGTTAATGCTATCTCAATCCATAGTTTTAAGGACAGGTATGATAAGTATCACTAAGTATAAAATGGAACCGATCAGGAGACGGGAAGATACGAGCTTTGGGCTCTTTCCCGTAAACACAATTCGGTAATCACAATTAGGTAATCACAGTTTTTTTATGAATGTGACACCGAAATGGGCAGAAACTGCCCTCATCAATAAAGGCCTGTCACAATAAAAATATCAAGACGAAGGAAAAGAAAAAGGTTAAGGACAAGGCAGAGATGAGGTAATGTCACACAAAGGAAAACGACAGATATAAACAACAGTCAAAATACAGAGGACCTAGAGATATGGAAGGCTAGGTCCTGAGATGACGATAGATCTGCTTTTTGGAGGATGAAAGGTCATAAGAATTAGGGAAGACAGAAGGAGGAAGAGAGTTCCAGAGTCTGGAGTTAGATGGGAAGAAGCAGTCACTGCACTGACCAATCCGTGAGCTACAAATCACCACACAGTACCAGTGAGATGAGGCCGCTTGGCGAGTGATGGCGGCTTCGGCAGTGGGGGAGGGATGCAACTCGCCAACTCATCAGAGCAGTGAAGGAAGTAGTAGCGATAGAAAAGATAAAGGGAAAACACCTTACGGCGAGGAGAGAGAGAATCCAGATTAGAAGTAAGAGAAGGATCATTAATGAGTCTGACTGCCTTAGATTCAACCCTATCAAGGAGATAAGTATAAGAAGAAGCACCCCAGATGTGTGAGCAGTATTCTAAGCAGGGACGGATAGGACCTTTATAAATTTTAAGTAACTGTAATGAGGAAAAGTAATGACGAAAACGAAACAAAACCTCAAATTTTTTGGATGAAGATTTAGTAATTTGGATTATGTGATTCCTCCAATACAAGTTAGAGGCTATATGGATTCCTAATATGTTGACAGAATTAAGAGGGTAAATTTTTTTAGTTTCAAAGATAATAGGGTTATCAGGAGGAAAAGAAGATAAAGAGATAGCCAAATACTGTGTCTTGGAGGCAATGAATTTAACTAAAGATTGAGTGCCCCACTCAGATACTCTCTTCAAATCGGAGTTGAGAATAGAAGAAAGAGTGATACGAGACTGATTATGAGTAGCAGATGAAGGTTGTGAAGAAAAGGCAAAGGAAAAGTGAATGGTAGTGTCATCAGCAAAGGCATGAAGAAGAGGAAGCAGTTGGTAATTATTTGTACCTCCGTATCCGTGGTTACGGATGCGGATGTGGTATTTTTTTTACACGTCACAATCATTTATATATAATACTATTAATTATACACTATTGAGTGACGAGTTTCAGCCACACTTAAATATTTATGTAAAAGTACATACTAAATAGTACGTACATAGTATATAGTACATAACATACTACATTTAAGTGTGTTACCAGGATGCGGGATGGGGACCCAACTCGTCATGGATCCCACCAACCACTTTCCCCAACCTCCACCCTTAGAAAGTGGCAAACTTAAACTGCCTACCATTTTTAGCTATCCTAGTTATGCTACTACTTACAAGCTGCCATATTTAGTAGTGAAACTTTAGAAGTGGCATATTTTTCTTCAAAAAGAATAAGTTTTGCTTGGAGGACAACTCAGGTATTGTTGGACAATTTTCCTAATGTGAGGTATTTCGTGGTTTGTTGCCCATCATTTCAATGGGTCTCCATCAGCACCGAGTCTCTTTTCCTTATGATATTCATGAACTATGTCAATTGTGCTTGATTTTGCATTCTTCCCTGATTCTTTTTCGCTCCTGGGTGCTAAGATCAATGCCAGTGCACCTTCCAAAGAAGTGTCTGTGCTTTGTGAAATGATGACTTTGGGTGAATCATCTCTTTTCTCTTCTTTGTTGGTTTTTCATCCTCAGCAACTGCAACACTTGCAATCCCATAATTCTCATCACATACTTGAGCTTCTGTTCCTTGCACCAACTTTGCAATATGTGAGAATGAAAAAAAAATTCTTTATACCGAGGGTAAAGATAAGTTGCCACTTTGTAATTGTTGTCTACTTCTAGTCCTGCAAATCTCTTCTCAATTTCTGCCTTCATGGTTTGTTTTTTTCAGCTCGTTGATTAGTCCACACCTTTCTAGTAATCTTCACTTTCGTCATCTGAGTTCGAGTCGAGTAATGGTGAGGAGTCTGACTCTGAGGACCCAACTAATGTCGGCCGAAGGGCATTCTTGGGACTTAAAATGAGGGGTATTACATCAGTTACAGTTGAGGCAGAATGACATTTTTTTTTGGGGGGGGTAAGTTCCTCATATGGTTCTAAAGATTTTACACACTGTGATAGAATAATTCATTCAGCATTGCTAAACTGTGGCATTTTATGGTTGTTTGTCACATAAACACAAAGGGGTTCCTTCATTTCTGCTGTTCTTCTAAGCATGCGTAGCGTGCTGTTCCACCTTGTTGATGAATCGTGGACACCTTTTAGGTTTGGTAACTGTAGCCATCCCTGTATTTTCTTTAGATCATCCTTGGCCATAGTTGAATGGTGGAAGTGTGTTGCAAGCTTCCTACACTTCACAATTAAATCACTAATTTCTTTTTGTGACTGGAAGCTTTGTTTTATAACTAACAGTATTTTATGTACAGCACAATCCATGTTATTTAATCCAGAAAGGGAAAGAGCTCTCTTCATGTTTGCTCCCACTTACTCATTCCTTCCTCGAATATTTGCATTCTCATTACCAACCAGTCTCCTTGAACTCATTCTATTTAGTTATTTTCAAGAGTCTGCAGGACTCGGAATCATTCTAATTCACTCTCACTTTCTATTGCGAACTTTCACACTTAATCACGCTTGCTTTCTCCCTCACTCACACTGACTCTCAGTCGCACTCTAGTGAGAATATAAATTATATTAGTCTCTAGTGACTTCCCCATACGACTCTCTCTCTCTCTCTCTCTCTCTCTCTCTCTCTCTCTCTCTCTCTCTCTCTCTCTCTCTCTCTCTCTCTCTCTCTCTCCTCTCTCTCTCTCTCTCTCTCTCTCTCTCTCTCTCTCTCCTCACAGACATGAACTGTCGCCTCCCTCACTCGTCCTTCTACACATAAAGAGATAAAAGATTGGATAAATCTTGACCCACACAGTGGTGAGGACTCATTCGGGGCAAGATTCCTAGATTGCGTACAAGGGAATTTCCTACACCAACATGTAATGGAACCAACGAGGGCCAGGGGTGGGGATGAGCCATCACTACTTCATCTAGTATTCACAGATACTGTGTTGGATATTGAAAAAATTGAGTATGAACCACCAGTTGGAAAGAGTGACCACTGTGTGTTGTTGATGGAGTACATCATTGAAGATATTCTGCCTTAGAGTAGAGGCACTGAGGACATGAGGAGGAACTATCCGAAAGGAGATTACATCAAAATGAATGAGCTTTTTGCAGTTATTGACTGGAGAACCTTATTTTACAACAAATCTATACAAGAAATGTATGACATCTTTTGTGAGAAATATGGGAAGATAGTAGATTGCTGCATACCTGTCACCAAAGTAGGTGTAATTCATGCCAGAGAAAAATGGTTCGATAATGCGTGTAGAAGAGCTAAGGAGTGGAGAGACAAATGCTGGAAAAGGTATAGGAGGAGAAAAACAAAAATGCCTGGCAAACCCACAAAAGAGCAATAAATGACTACCTAAGTAAAAGGAGAGAGGCAGAGAGAGACTATGAGAGGGACATCACCAGGAAGGCTAAACAAAATCCCAAGCTTTTCCACAGCTTTATCAGAGGAAAACTGAAGGTAAAAGAACAGGTTTTAAGGCTAAAGAGAGCGGATGGAAGCATCACTGAGATGGATGAAGAGATCTGCAAAGAATTGAACAAGGAGTTTCAGTCAGTATTTACAGTAGAAAATACCCCACCCCCTCAGATTGCAGAGATAGAAGCTCAAGGGCCGGTATTAAAGAACATCAACCTTACAGCCACAGAGGTATGCAAAGCGCTGATGGATTTAGATGTTCATAAAGCTACAGGTCCTAATGACAGATCCCCTCGTGTGCTTAAAAAATGCGCGAACTCAATATCAGTGGCACTAAGTATCATATTTACAAAGTCACTGGAGTCAAGGGAGATTCCAAGATACTGGAAACAAGAAAATGTGATATCTCTCTTCAAAAAGGGAAGGAGGGATACGGCTCTGAACTATAGACCAGTTTCCTTGACCAGCAGAGTTTGCAAAGTTATGAGGAAACTACTAAGGAAACATATCTCTCTTCACTTGGAATCCTTCAACTTTTTGTCAGTGAGGCAACATGGCTTCAGAGAAGGTAGATCAACAGCAACAAACTTATTAGAACTTTATGATGAGGTAAGACGAATCTTCCAGGAAAGAGAGGGCTGGGCAGATTGCATATTCCTAGACTTCCAGAAAGCGTTTGACACTGTTCCACATGGGAGACTTATTAGGAAGCTGCAAGCAATGGCTAGAATAGGTGGAAATGTCTTGGAATGGATAAAAACTTACTTAGAAGGAAGGGAACAGAGGGTTAGAGTAAGACACTCAGTGTCTGAATGGAGAAGAGTTAGTAGTGTAGTTCCACAGGGTTCAGTTTTAGGGCCACTTTTGTTCCTTGTATATGTAAATGACCTACCAGAGTCTGTAAATTCATTCATGAATATGTTTGCAGATGATGCAAAGCTTGTGAAGAAAGTAGGAAACGAGAACAATGGTAGAGAACTTCAGGAAGATCTAAATAGTCTGCATGAGTGGTGAGAAAAGTGGCTAATGAAATTCAATACTTCAAAATGTAAGGTAATGAGAATGGGTACAAGTGCAAGAAGGCCCTAGCTTGACTACTCGGTGGCTGGAATACAACTTCAAGAGACAGAAAATGAGAGATCTAGGAGTAAACATACTGGCAGATTTGTCTCCAGAAATACATATAAATGGCATAGTAAGGACAGCATATGCATTCTTATCAAATGTAAGGGTAGCCTTCAGACACATGGACAAGGAAATGTTCAGAAATATTTATGTAACCTATATGAGGCCAAAACTCGAATATGCAGCCCCCTTTTGGAATCCACACTTGAAAAAGCAAATAGCTAAGCTTGAAAAAGTTCAAAGACATGCCACGAAACTGGTGCCAGAAATACGCAATCTCAGTTATGATGAGAGGCTGAGGGAATTAGACTTACCATCACTCGAAGCTAGAAGATTGAGGGGGGATATGGTGACAGTCTTTAAATTCCTTCATGGTTATGATAGAGTGGATAGGGATCGATATTTTGATATGGCTGGCTCTAGATCTAGAGGTTATAGTTTGAAGCTTCGTAAGAAAACTTCTTTGCAAGATGAAAGGAAAAACTTTTTCAGTGTAAAAGTAGTTAATAATTGGAATTGGCTAAGCGAGGAGGTAGTTAATGCTATCTCAATCCAGGAGACGGGAAGATACGAGCTTTGGGCTCTTTCCCGTAAACACAATTAGGTAATTACAATTAGGTAATCGCACACACACACACACACACACACACACACACACACACACACACACACACACACACATAGAGTCACACACACACACATACGCGCGTTCAGTGACACACGGAACTGCTCCTCTTAAATTTTTAATTGTTTCGAGTGACTAAGTGCTTAGTGGAAAACTTTACCATAATTTCCCTAAATCTGAAATCCTGCAGAGTATTGTGAGTACAAAACTTATATTTGTTGTATGACGAGACTGTCCAAAATATTAAAGGAAAAAAAATTGAGAACATTTTTCGTGAGGGGAGAGAGAAGCTGCCGTCCAGTTCTGCCTTGAAGGAAATTTAGAAGAGTTGCCAGAGGTGAAGCCATCACATCACATTACCTAATTTTTTGTGTAAACTGGGGAAAGCTCTTAAGCCGTTTACCTGATCCTGTGGTTCCATATATTGTTAAAATCAGTATCCTTCCCATTTATATTAACTTGTTAGTTAGTTTGATACACGAAATAATTGAATAAGTAAAAAAAACAAAAAACAAACAAATATCCACCTGTCAACAGTACTGAGTTAAGTTGCCAAGTAGTACAGCTGTCTTATTTTCTTCATTTTTTTTTTTTTTGCTTTTCTTTTAGCTTTCTCTTTTACTATTTTGTTTTTATTTTGTATATATATTGAGTTAAATGTAAAGTCTAATCTTGTGATAACATACCTTGGTTAGCAAGTGAGTTTATCAGTTAGGAAGAATATATAGCAGAAACAGGTGGGTGCCACCTCAGACACAGGTCGAATTTTTCCTTCAGGTTTGACTTTTGTTTTGTTGCATTTTTTTCTTTTTCTTTTTATCCTTAAATTACCATGGTCAAGTTTTTAAGTTAAGATGTGTGTTACCAGAAAAGAGATAAACTGAGTCACTAAATAGCACTTATATGGAGATATAAAAATTCGGTGTGAAGCTTAATTAAAAGTTTTTCTCGTTTTTTTTTTTTCCTCTTTCTCGTCTTCTTTCTATATTCTGTGAGAGGGAGAACATAAAAATGACGCCATCTCTGTCCCAAACCTCTCCCATCCATGGGTCGGTAGGAGGGGTAGCCATCAGGAGACTCAAACAGAAAATCAAAAATTTAGAGGAAATGGTTATAAGCCTTGATGATAAAATTCGGAATATGGATGGAGAAATGAAAGAGAATGAAACACTCAGAGAGCAAATAAGATCTTTGGAGGAAGCAAATAAACACAAGGGCAGGAGAGAAAGGAACTAGAAAAATGAATAAAGAAGCTGGAAGGGGAAAAGAGTCAACTAGAATCTAGACTTTCTAAACAAGAAGATAAAAACAAACAGCTGAATGACAACCTAAAGGAATTAGATGTTAGTTCACTGCTCTCTTCTGAGAGAGACGAGATTGCTGCTTGGAATGTCCAGATTAAGGAAAACACTGAACAGTTCAGAAAAGAGTTCCAGGAGCTGAATATGGAAAATGATGCCATGAAAACTTCCTTTGCTGATGCACTAAAGGGGAATGTGGCAGTAAAAGAGGCTGTAAAGGTGGTGGCACTGGAAAACATACAAACAGTTGACTATAAAGAGACAGTAATCGAAAAAATGAAAGACGTTGTGATGGAAAGGGCAAACCCACTCATTAGACAGGCACTTGATAAGGAGAAGACAGTGGTAATCTCAGGCATAAGCGAGTCCCAGGAGCCAACATGGCAGGGGAGACTTGAAGAAAATAAAGCTAGGGTTGTAGACCTGATAAGAAAGCTTGGAGTAGTATGTGGTCCTGAGGATATTGTAAACATACACCAACTAGGTAAATATTCGAGGGAAGGAAAGCCGAGACCAACAAAAGTAACCTTTGAGAGAGGGGAAACATGTAGGGAAATATTGTTGAGAAAAAAAGTCTAAAAGACCTTCAAGAATTCAAAGAAGTGTTCATTAGACAATACAGAACACAGGAAGAGATGGGAAAGATCAAAAACTTGTTGCAAGAGGCAAGAAGGTTAAATGATGAAAGAAATGAAGAAGAGAAGAAAAATTTTCATTACAGAGTTTTTCCAGACAAAGGGGAGATAAAGAAGATAATGACAGAAGATCAGGGGATGGGGCCTCATTAAGATTGTTATACACAAATGCTGATGGATTAGCTGGTAAGGCAGTAGAATTAAAAGATAGGATTCACAACAGTAAGGCAGATATAGTAGCAATTACAGAGACTAAGTTGAGTGAGGACATAAACAGTGTCACAGTTTTTCCTAAGGGTTTCAGAATACTAAGGGTTGAAAGATCTGAGAGGACTGGTGGAGGGATAGCACTACTCATAAGTGAAAGGATTCAAGTCGAAGAAATAAACTTGGCTATAGAAAGTGAGTTCAAGGAATTTCTTGTTGCTCGCATAAATACTGGGTCAGAGAGCACTATAATAACTGATGTATGCAACCCACCAAGGAACCAAAATAGGCTTGAAGTTTATGAGGAAAGTCATATAGGTACTATTGAAGTCATAAACTCAGTTGTTAACATGGCACGGGAGAAAAAATGTAGGATTTTGATTATGGGAGACTTTAATCATAAAGAGATAGATTAGATAAATCTTGACCCACACAGTGGTGAGGACTCATTCGGGGCAAGATTCCTAGATTGCGTACAAGGGAATTTCCTACACCAACATGTAATGGAACCAACAAGGGCCAGGGGTGGGGATGAGCCATCACTACTTGATCTAGTGTTCACAGATAATGTGTTGGATATTTAAAAAATTGAGTATGAACCACCAATTGGAAAGAGTGACCACTGTGTGTTGTTGATGGAGTATATCATTGAAGATATTCTTCCTGAGAGTAGAGGCACTGAGGACATGAGGAGGAACTATCCGAAAGGAGATTACATCAAAATGAATGAGCTTTTTGCAGTTATTGACTGGAGAACCTTATTTTACAACAAATCTGTACAAGAAATGTATGACATCTTTTGTGAGAAATATGGGAAGATAGTAGATTGCTGCATACCTGTCACCAAAGTAGGTGTAATTCATGCCAGAGAGAAATGGTTCGATAATGGGTGTAAAAGCGCTAAGGAGTGGAGAGACAAATGCTGGAAAAGGTATAGGAGGAGAAAAAACATAAATGCCTGGCAAACCTACAAAAGAGCAAGAAATGACTACCTAAGTAAAAGGAGAGAGGCAGAGAGAGACTATGAGAGGGACATCACTAGGAAAGCTAAACAAAATCCGAAGCTTTTCCACAGCTTTATCAGAGGAAAACTGAAGGTAAAAGAACAGTTTTTAAGGCTAAAGAGAGCGGATGGAAGCATCACTGAGATGGATGAAGAGATCTGCAAAGAATTGAACAAGGAGTTTCAGTCAGTATTTACAGTAGAAAATACCCCACCCCCTCAGATTGCAGTGATAGAAGCTCAAGGGCCGGAATTAGAGAACATCAACCTTACAGCCACAAAGGTATGCAAAGCGCTGATGGATTTAGATGTTCATAAAGCTACAGGTCCTGATGACATATCCCCTCATGTGCTTAAAAAATGCGCAAACACAATATCAGTGGCACTAAGTATCTTATTTAAGGAGTCACTGGAGTCGGGGGAGATTCCAAGATGCTGGAAACAAGCAAATGTGATACCTATCTTCAAAAAGGGAAGGAGGGATACGGCTCTGAACTATAGACCAGTTTCCTTGACCAGCATAGTTTGCAAAGTTGTGGAGAAACTACTAAGGAAACATATCTCTCTTCACTTGGAATCCTTAAACTTTTTGTCAGTGAGGCAACATGGCTTCAGAGAAGGTAGATCAACAGTAACAAACTTATTAGAATTTTATGATGAGGTAAGCCAAATCTTACAGGAAAGAGAGGGCTGGGCAGATTGCATATTCCTAGACTTCCAGAAAGCGTTTGACACTGTTCCCCATGCGAGACTTATTAGGAAGCTGCAATCAATGGCTAGAATAGGTGGAAATGTCTTGGAATGGATAAAAACTTACTTAGAAGGAAGGGAACAGAGGGTTAGAGTAAGACACTCAGTGTCTGAATGGAGAAGAGTTAGTAGTGGAGTTCCACAGGGTTCAGTTTTAGGGCCACTTTTGTTCCTTGTATATATAAATGACCTACCAGAGTCTGTAAATTCATTCATGAATATGTTTGCAGATGATGCAAAGATTGTGAAGAAAGTAAAAAACGAGAACAATGGTAGAGAACTTCAGGAGGATCTAAATAATCTGCATGAGTGGTCAGAAAAGAGGCTAATGAAATTCAATACTTCAAAATGTAAGGTAATGAGAATGGGTACAAGTGCAAGAAGGCCCAAGCTTGACTGCTCGGTGGCTGGAGTACAACTTCAAGAGACAGAAAATAAGAGAGATCTAGGAGTAAACATACTGGCAGATTTGTCTCCAGAAATACATATAAATGGCATAGTAAGGGCAGCATATGCATTCTTATCAAATGTAAGGATAGCCTACAGGCACATGGACAAGGAAATGTTCAGAAATATTTATGTAACCTATGTGAGGCCAAAACTCGAATATGCAGCCCCCTTTTGGAATCCGCACTTGAAAAAGCACATAGCTAAGCTTGATAAAGTTCAAAGACATGCCACGAAACTGGTGCCAGAAATACGCAATCTCAGTTATGATGAGAGGCTGAGGGACTTAGACTTACCATCACTCGAAGCTAGAAGAGTGAGGGAGGATATGGTGACAGTCTTTAAATGCCTTCATGGTTATGATAGAGTGGATAGGGATCGATATTTTGATATGGCTGGCTCTAGAACTAGAGGTCATAGTTTGAAGCTTCGTAAGAAAACTTCTTTGCAGGATGTAAGGAAATACTTTTTCAGTGTAAGAGTAGTTGATAATTGGAATTGGCTAAGCGAGGAGGTAGTTAATGCTATCTCAATCCATAGTTTTAAGGACAGGTATGATAAGTATCACTAAGTAAAAATTGGAACCGATCAGGAGACGGGAAGATACGAGCTTTGGGCTCTTTCCCGTAAACACAATTAGGTAATCACAATTAGGTAATCACACATATATATATATATATATATATATATATATATATATATATATATATATATATATATATATATATATATATATATATATAAATGAATCATTTTTTACCCCGACCGGGACTCGAACCTAAGACTTATGATTACTAAGTCAAGGCGCTACCACTACACCACAGAAGGTTAAAAGGAATCCAACCTTATAGCTTATATCTGCTATACTCAGGAATGAACGCATTCTAACTGAATGCCACTATGTTCATATTACAGATTCCCCAACCTCACTCGTGGCTTCATTTTAGCATTTAATTCAATTCCCAATCTCATTCGGGCCATGAAATTATCAAATAAGCACATTACATATGTGAAAACATGAATTATTTTTTACCCCGACCGGGACTCGAACCTAGGACTTATGATTACTAAGTCAAGGCGCTACCACTACACCTCAGAAGGTTAAAAGGAATCCAACCTTATAGCTTATAACTGAATGCCACTATGTTCATATTATAGATTCCCCAACCTCACTCGTGGTAAAATATGATTCATGTTTTCACATATGTAATGTGCTTATTTGATAATTTCATGGCCCGAATGAGATTGGGAATTGAATTAAATGCTAAAATGAAGCCACGAGTGAGGTTGGGGAGTCTGTAATATGAACATAGTGGCATTCAGTTAGAATGCATTCATTCCTAAGTATAGCAGATATAAGCTACAAGGTTGGATTCCTTTTAACCTTCCGTGGTGTAGTGGTAGCGCCTTGACTTAGTGATCAAAAGTCCTAGGTTCGAGTCCTTGTCCATGTGCCTGAAAGCTACCCTTACATTTGATAAGAATGCATATGCTGCCCTTACTATGCCATTTATATGTATTTCTGGAGACAAATCTGCCAGTATGTTTACTCCTAGATCTCTCTCATTTTCTGTCTCTTGAAGTTGTACTCCAGCCACCGAGTAGTCAAGCTTGGGCCTTCTTGCACTTGTACCCATTCTCATTACCTTACATTTTGAAGTATTGAATTTCATTAGCCACTTTTCTGACCACTCATGCAGATTATTTAGATCCTCCTGAAATTCTCTACCATTGTTCTCGTTTTTTACTTTCTTCACAATCTTTGCATCATCTGCAAACATATTCATGAATGAATTTACAGACTCTGGTAAGTCATTTACATATACAAGGAACAAAAGTGGCCCTAAAACTGAACCCTGTGGAACTCCACTACTAACTCTTCTCCATTCAGACACTGAGTGTCTTACTCTAACCCTCTGTTCCCTTCCTTCTAAGTAAGTTTTTATCCATTCCAAAACATTTCCACCTATTCTAGCCATTGATTGCAGCTTCCTAATAAGTCTCCCATGTGGAACAGTGTCAAACGCTTTCTGGAAGTCTAGGAATATGCAATCTGCCCAGCCCTCTCTTTCCTGTAAGATTTGGCTTACCTCATCATAAAATTCTAATAAGTTTGTTACTGTTGATCTACCTTCTCTGAAGCCATGTTGCCTCACTGACAAAAAGTTGAAGGATTCCAAGTGAAGAGAGATATGTTTCCTTAGTAGTTTCTCCATAACTTTGCAAACTATGCTGGTCAAGGAAACAGGTCTATAGTTCAGAGCCGTATCCCTCCTTCCCTTTTTGAAGATAGGTATCACATTTGCTTGTTTCCAGCATCTTGGAATCTCCCCCGACTCCAGTGACTCCTTAAATATGATACTTAGTGCCACTGATATTGTGTTTGCGCATTTTTTGAGCACATGAGGGGATATGTCATCAGGACCTGTAGCTTTATGAATATCTAAATCCATCAGCGCTTTGCATACCTCTGTGGCTGTAAGGTTGATGTTCTCTAATACCGGCCCTTGAGCTTCTATCACTACAATGTGTGTGTGATTACCTAATTGTGATTACCTAATTGTGTTTACGGGAAAGAGCCCAAAGCTCGTATCTTCCCGTCTCCTGATCGGTTCCATTTTAGACTTAGTGATACTTATCGTACCTGTCCTTAAAACTATGGATTGAGATAGCATTAACTACCTCCTCGCTTAGCGAATTCCAATTATCAACTACGCTTACACTGAAAAAGTATTTCCTTACATCCTGCAAAGAAGTTTTCTTACGAAGCTTCAAATTATGACCTCTAGTTCTAGAGCCAGCCATATCGAAATATCGATCCCTATCCACTCTATCATAACCATGAAGGAATTTAAAGACTGTCACCATATCCCCCCTTACTCTTCTAGCTTCGAGTGATGGCAAGTCTAATTCCCTCAGCCTCTCATCATAACCGAGATTGCGTATTTCTGGCACCAGTTTCGTGGCATGTCTTTGAACTTTTTCAAACTTAGCCATGTGCTTTTTCAAGTGCGGATTCCAAAAGGGGGCTGCATATTCGAGTTTTGGCCTCACATAGGTTACATAAATATTTCTGAACATTTCCTTGTCCATGTGTCTGAAGGCTACCCTTACATTTGATAAGAATGCATATGCTGCCCTTACTACGCCATTTATATGTATTTCTGGAGACAAATCTGCCAGTATGCTTACTCCTAGATCTCTCTCATTTTCTGTCTCTTGAAGTTGTACTCCAGCCACCGAGTAGTCAAGCTTGGGCCTTCTTGCACTTGTACCCATTCTCATTACCTTACATTTTGAGGTATTGAATTTCATTAGCCACTTTTCTGACCACTCATGCAGATTATTTAGATCCTCCTGAAGTTCTCTACCATTGTTCTCGTTTTTTACTTTCTTCACAATCTTTGCATCATCTGCAAACATATTCATGAATGAATTTACAGACTCTGGTAGGTCATTTACATATACAAGGAACAAAAGTGGCCCTAAAACTGAACCCTGTGGAACTCCACTACTAACTCTTCTCCATTCAGACACTGAGTGTCTTACTCTAACCCTCTGTTCCCTTCCTTCTAAGTAAGTTTTTATCCATTCCAAGACATTTCCACCTATTCTAGCCATTGATTGCAGCTTCCTAATAAGTCTCCCATGTGGAACAGTGTCAAACGCTTTCTGGAAGTCTAGGAATATGCAACCTGCCCAGCCCTCTCTTTCCTGTAAGATTTGGCTTACCTCATCATAAAATTCTAATAAGTTTGTTACTGTTGATCTTCCTTCTCTGAAGCCATGTTGCCTCACTGACAAAAAGTTGAAGGATTCCAAGTGAAGAGAGATATGTTTCCTTAGTAGTTTCTCCATAACTTTGCAAACTATGCTGGTCAAGGAAACTGGTCTATAGTTCAGAGCCGTATCCCTCCTTCCCTTTTTGAAGATAGGTATCACATTTGCTTGTTTCCAGCATCTTGGAATCTCCCCCGACTCCAGTGACTCCTTAAATATGATACTTAGTGCCACTGATATTGTGTTTGCGCATTTTTTAAGCACATGAGGGGATATGTCATCAGGACCTGTAGCTTTATGAACATCTAAATCCATCAGCGCTTTGCATACCTCTGTGGCTGTAAGGTTGATGTTCTCTAATACCGGCCCTTGAGCTTCTATCACTGCAATCTGAGGGGGTGGGGTATTTTCTACTGTAAATACTGACTGAAACTCCTTGTTCAATTCTTTGCAGATCTCTTCGTCCGTCTCAGTGATGCTTCCATCCGCTCTCTTTAGCCTTAAAACCTGTTCTTTTACCTTCAGTTTTCCTCTGATAAAGCTGTGGAAAAGCTTGGGATTTTCTTTCGCCTTCCTGGTGATGTCCCTCTCATAATCTTTCTCTGCCTCTCTCCTTTTACTTAGGTAGTCATTTCTTGCTCTTTTGTAGGTTTGCCAGGCATTTATGTTTTTTCTCCTCCTATACCTTTTCCAGCATTTGTCTCTCCACTCCTTAGCTCTTTTACACCCATTATCGAACCATTTCTCTCTGGCATGAATTACACCTACTTTGGTGACAGGTATGCAGCAATCTACAATCTTCCCATATTTCTCACAAAAGATGTCATACATTTCTTGTACAGATTTGTTGTAAAATAAGGTTCTCCAGTCAATAACTGCAAAAAGCTCATTCATTTTGATGTAATCTCCTTTCTGATAGTTCCTCCTCATGTCCTCAGTGCCTCTACTCTCAGGAAGAATGTCTTCAATGATATACTCCATCAACAACACACAGTGGTCACTCTTTCCAATTGGTGGTTCATACTCAATATTTTCAATATCCAACACATTATCTGTGAACACCAGATCAAGTAGTGATGGCTCATCCCCACCCCTGGCTCTTGTTGGTTCCATTACATGTTGGTGTAGGAAATTCCCTTGTACGCAATCTAGGAATCTTGCCCCAAAGGAGTCCTCACCACTGTGTGGGTCAAGATTTATCCAATCTATCTCTTTATGATTAAAGTCTCCCATAATCAAAATCCTACATTTTTTCTCCCGCGCCATGTTAACAACTGAGTTTATGACTTCAATCGTACCTATATGACTTTCCTCATAAATTTCAAGCCTATTTTGGTTCCTTGGTGGGTTGTATACAACAGTTATTATAATGCTCTCTGACCCAGTATTTATGCGAGCAACAAGAAATTCCCTGAACTCACTTTCTATAGCCAAGTTTATCTCTTCAACTTGAATCCTCTCACTTATGAGCAGTGCTATCCCTCCACCAGTCCTCTCAGATCTTTCGACCCTTAGTATTCTGAAGCCCTTAGGAAAAACTGTGACACTGTTTATGTCCTCACTCAACTTAGTCTCTGTAATTGCTACTATATCTGCCTTACTGTTGTGAATCCTATCTTTTAATTCTACTGCCTTACCAGCTAATCCATCAGCATTTGTGTATAACAATCTTAATGAGGCCCCATCCCCTGATCTTCTGTCATTATCTTCTTTATCTCCCCTTTGTCTGGAAGTATTCCGTAACGAAAATTTTTCTTCTCTTCTTCATTTCTTCCATCATTTAACCTTCTTGCCTCTTGCAACAAGTTTTTGATCTTTCCCATCTCTTCCTGTGTTCTGTATCGTCTAATGAACACTTCTTTGCATTCTTGAAGGTCTTTTAGACTTTTTTTTCTCAACAATATTTCCCTACATGTCTCCCCTCTCTCAAAGGTTACTTTTGTTGGTCTCGGCTTTCCTTCCCTCGAATATTTACCTAGTTGGTGTATGTTTACAATATCCTCAGGACCACATACTACTCCAAGCTTTCTTATCAGGTCTACAACCCTAGCTTTATTTTCTTCAAGTCTCCCCTGCCATGTTGGCTCCTGGGATTCACTTATGCCTGAGATTACCACTGTCTTCTCCTTATCAAGTGCCTGTCTGATGAGTGGGTTTGCCCTTTCCATCACAACGTGTGTGTGTGTGTGTGTGTGTGTGTGTGTGTGTGTGTGTGTGTGTGTGTGTGTGTGTGTGTGTGTGTGTGTGTGTGTGTGTGTGTGTGACATTTATACTCCGACCGGGAATTGAACCTAGGACACATAATTAGTATGCCAAGGCACTACCAACTACAATAGTGAGGTTCTAAAAGGGAAACAAACATTACAGCTTTATCTGCTATACTATGAATGAATGCATTCTCTCTGAGTGCCACTTTGTTCATATAACAGTTTTCCCCACCTTCACTCGTAGCTTCATTTTCGTATTTAATTCAATTCCCAATCTCATTAGGGGCCAACAATAATTTAAAAAATGCACACTTCCATATGTGAAAACATGAATTAATTTTACCCCGACCGGGACTTGAACCTAGGACACATTATTACTCTGTCAATGCGCTACCTACTAAGCCACAGAAGGTCTAAAAGGGAAACAAACCATTCAGCTTTATCTGATATCCTGAGAATGAACGCAATCCATCTGAATGCCACAGTAATTATGTGTCCTAGGCTCAAGTCCAGTTTGGGGTATAAATGATTCATGTTTTTACATATGGTAATGTGCTTATTTGACTAATGTTGGCCCCAAATGAGATTTGGAACTGAATTAAATGCGAAAACAAAGCCAAGAGTGGGGGTTGGGGAAACTGTAATAGGAACAGAGTGGCATTCAGATATACTGCTTTTATTCCTAGTACAGCTGATAAAGCTGTAAGGTTTGTTACCCTTTTAGACCTTATGTGGTGTAGTTGGTAGCACCTTGGCACAGTAATTATGTGGTCTAGGTTCAAGTCCAGGCCGGGGTAAAAATGATTCATGTTTTCTCATATGGTAATGTGCTCATGTGATTATTGTTTGTCTCTAATGAGATTGGGAATGAAAGTAAATGCGAAAAAGAAACCTCAAGTGATTTTGAGGGAATCTGTAATATGAACAGAGTGGAAACATGAATAATTTTTACCCCGAGTGGGATTCGAGCCTAGGACACATAATTACTGTGCTAAGGCGCTACCAATTACACCACAGAAGGTCTAAAAGGGAAACAAACCTTACAGCTATATCTGCTATACTAGGAATGAACGCATTCTAACTGAATACCACTTTGTTCATATTACAGTGTCCCCCAACCTCACTCGTTACTTTGTTTTTGCATTTAATTCAGATCTCAATCTCATTTGGGACCAACAGTAATCAAATAAGCACATTACCATATGTGCAAACATGAATCATTTTTACCCCGACTGGGATTCGAGCCTTGGACACATAATTACCGTGCTAAGGCGCTACAAACTACGCCACAGAAGGTCTAAAAGGGAAGCAAACCTTACATCTATGTCTGCTATACTAGGAATGAACGTATTCTAACTGAATACCACTCTGTTCATATTTAGGTTTCTGAGGAACTGGAAAGTAAGGAAGGTTTAAGCGAGATGCTCAAACTGTCAAAGGTAAGAACTAAAAGTACGAAGGACGTCACCCATATTAAACAAATTAAAGATAGAAATGGTACGGTCCTAAAGAAGGAAGAAGACATCCTGAAACGATGGAGGGAGTATTTTGAGCAACTGGAAAATGAAGAAAATGAATGACTTATTAGAGAGGAGGGACAAGTTAACATGGGAATGGTAATGGGGTTCTCAAGGAAAGAGGTGATGTGTGCCTTAAAGAAAATTAAGTATGGGAGGGCAAGAGGACCTGACTTGATTCCTGTTGAAGTTTGGAATGCCTTAGGAGAGGAAGGGGTACACATCTTGTATGATCTTATGGCAAAAATCTCTGAATAGGAAAAGATACCAGAAAAGTGGCAGGAAAGTATATTAATACCTATATTTAAAGGTAATGGTGATGTCCAAGAATGCAGCAATTATAGAGATATTAAGCTAATGTCTCACACGCTGAAGATACTCGAGAGAATGATAGATGGCAGGCTAAGAGAAGAAGTGAGAATAGGGAAACAATAGCTTTGATTTATGGAGGGAAGCGGCACAACAGATGGAATATTTTGTATAAGGCAGCTAATGGAGAAATTCAGAGAAAAACAACGAGACTTGCACCTGGTTTTCATAGACCTTGAAAAGGCCTATGACAGAGTGCTAAGACAGGAAATATGGAGATATTTGAGGGAGAAGATGGTAGCGGAAAAGATTGGAATGTATATACCAGAGTGAGAAGAAGTGTTGGAGAGACAGAGGATTTGAGGTAGGAGTGGGATTGCATCAGGGGTCGGCACTTAGTCCATTCATTTTCAATGTGATCGATGTAATGACCAAAGATGTTAGAGAAGCAGTGCCATGGAGCATATTGTATACAGATGACATTGTATTGTGTGCAGAGAGAAGGGAGGATTTGGAGGAGAAGTTGGAGGGATGGAGAGCAGCACTTGAGGAGAGAGGAATGAGGATAAGCAGGTCAAAGACCGAATATATGTGTGCCAACATTGCTGAGGATGGAGGACATAGCACAAGAATGGATGGGGAAGAATAAAGAGAGTACAGAAGTTCAAGTACTAGGGGTCCATAGTAGAGGCTAGTGGAAGTATAGATCAAGAAGTGAGACATCGAATTCAGGCAGGATAGAATAACTGGAGGTCTGCAACTGGTGTTCTCAGTGACAAGAAGGTACCACTGAGTATTAAGGGAAAGTTTCATAGGACCGTTGTATGACCAGTTATGTTATATGGAACAGAAACAGCAAGTATGAGGAAGACAGAGGAGAAGGGGATGGATGTAACGGAGATGAGAATGTTGAGGTGGATGTCTGGAGTAACAAGGAAGGATAGAATTAGGAATGAGTATATAAGAGGATCGACAAAGGTAGTTGAATTATCAAAGAAACTACAGGAGGGAAGGCTTAGATGGTATGGACACCTGTTACGACAGGACGAACATCATGTTGGAAGACATACGATGGAGATGGAAGTTCGAGGTAGAAGGAGGAGAGGAAGACCAAGAAAAATATGGCGTGATTGTATAGGGGAAGACTTGCAATGGAAGGGTATTGATGAAAATGAAACACATAACAGAAATAGATGAAGACGACTCATTCACAACGGCGACCCCATATAAAAATGGGTTAAAGCTTAGTAGAAGAAGAAGTAGAAGATTTGGGACCAGCAATAATCAATTAAGCACATTACCATTTGTGAAAACATGAATATTTTTTATCCCGACTGGGATTCAAACCTAGGACATATAATTACTGTGCTAAGGCGCTACCAACTACACCACAGAAGGTCTAAACGGGAAACAAATCTTACAACTATATCTGTTATACTAGGAATGAACACATTCTAACTGAATATCACTCTGTTCATGTTACAATTTCCCCCAAGCTCACTTGTGGCTTCGTTTTTGCATTTAATTTAAATATCAATCTCCTTTGGGACCAACAATAATCAAATGAGATTGAGATGTTAATTAAATGCAAAATTTAAACCACGAGTGAGGTCTGGGGAAACTGTAATATGTACAATGTGGTATTCAGTTAGAATGCGTTCATCCCTAGTATAGTAGATATACCTGTAAGGCTTGTTTCCCTTTTAGTCCTTCTGTGGTGTAATTGGTAGCGCCTTAGCACAGTAATTATGTGTCCTAGGTTCGAGTCCAAGTTGGGATAAAAATTATTCATATATATATATATATATATATATATATATATATATATATATATATATATATATATATATATATATATATATATATATATATATATATATATATATATATATATATATATATATATATATATATATATATATATATATACATATATATATATATATATATATATATATATATATATATATATATATATATATATATATATATATATATATGAAGCAAAAAAAGGCCCATAAATAAAAGAAAAAGAAGCGAAGATGTACTATTAATTACGACTGGACTCCAGTCCTCTTCAGTCGTAATATATGGTACATCTTCACTTCTTTTTGTGTTTTATTTAAGGGCCTTTTTTTGTTCCATATTGTGCTGTGATATAACGGTTTATTTTGCATATATATATATATATATATATATATATATATATATATATATATATATATATAATATATATATATATATATATATATATATATATATATATATATATATATATATATATATATATATATATATATATATATATATATATATATATATATATATATATATATATATATATATATATATATATATATATATATATAATTTATATATATATATATATATATATATATATATATATATATATATATATATATATATATATATATATATATATATATATATATATATATATATATATATATATATATATATATATATATATATTTATATATATATATATATATATATATATATATATATATATATCTATATATATATATATATATATATATATACATATATATATATATATATATATATATATATATATATATATATATATATATATATATATATATATATATTAAATGCACGTTTTATAGAAATATAGAAATACTAAATACTTATCTATGCGCACATATATATGCTTATATATGCACATGTATAAGTGTGAATGTAAGTGTATTTTATTATAATGATATTGGTGGTTTTCTTAGTATAACTCTATTGCCCAATATAATTGCATTTTGTAGATTCTTAATATTAGCTTTTGTCTTTCAGATTATTTCCCCTAGCTTTCGGAAATGCCAGACTTATGAAACGAGATGAGGTGATTGGAGGCTACTTAATACCTAAAGGTGTAAGTTGCAGTATGTAGTAAGCATTTAGTAAGTTTGTAGTGAGAATGCAACATGCAGTATGTAAATATATGTATACGAAGACTCCATTTTGAACGGTATTAGAACGCAATATAATGAATGAAAATTAAGTATAGTTACGCTATCACAACAGATCAGGTTAGGTTAGGTTATGTTATAATCGGAAATACCAGACTTCTAAGAAAAAAAAAAAGATGTGGTTATATTTCTATTTTCAGTAATCTCCATTTTGCTCTGTATAATGAAAGCAATATAATGACACTGAAAATTAGCATAGTTAACACCCACAACGAGTTACGTTACGTCACGTTTAGATATAAGACGGTATTGGTTTTTCTCCATTGCTTTTAGTGATGTATTTCCATCGCA
>JAXCGZ010017505.1:0-22500 GCA_037179515.1 Halocaridina rubra | reverse complement strand
TACTTATGGTATTACAATAAAACACACACAAGGTATAACTAATGAAACTGTGTGTGATAGACAGATCACCATAAGCGTAGTAATATTATTATAATAGTAATATTAAAGAAAATAGTAATGAAATAACAAAACCTTCAATAATTATTAAAATTAGTAACAAACAGGGCAATAGGAATAAAAACAAGAATAGTATCTATGAAGACCAAATCAGTAAAAATAGTAAAATATAAGCAAAATTTACTTCAACACCAATAATCAAAACATTCTTTACAAAAATATTAATATTACCAACTAATGTTAGTAATAAATAGGGAAATAATGAAAATCAGTAATAAGAATAATATTAATAATTGAAAATTTTTATTATACCAGCAAAATTAGCATTAATTATCAAAAATGCACATAATAATACCTAAAACAACAATTATGACCAAAATTGAAATAATTACACTAACAGTAAAAATAATGATGGAAATACTAATAATAGTAGTATTATTAGCAATAAAGAAAAAATAGTATTAATAAGAGCAATAATAGCATATCTAATTAGAAAAGCAATATCAGCAGCAAGAGTAACAATAACTACTAAAATGAAATAATAAATAGTAAGAAGAATTATCAAAATATAAAAAATAATTGAAAATCTAGCAAGAATTCAAAAGTTGCAATTATAGCAATGATAGCAATGTAAATAAAATCTTGCACAAATAAAAAAAAAATAGTTATATTTATAACCAAAATTGGAATAATAACACTAGTAGTAATAAAAATAACAAATATAGGAATATTATTACAATAGCAGCAATTATGAAAAATATTAATAAATCAGTAATAGTATCAATAATCATTAATAATAGTATCAAACAGAGCAATATTAAAAATATCATATAAGCATACAAAATACCAGAATAAAAGAAATAGTGAAAAACTGCAACATCATCAATAACTTCTAATATTGGTAATAAATGAGCAATACTATGAAAAATAATTTGAAAATAAAAAATAATAAGGGGTAATAATATAGAAAAATATCATTAATACCAGTAATGCTAACAATAATGGTCAAAATTGGAATAAACACAAGATTAGTAACTAAAGAGACCAAATATGTAATAATTGCTAAATAAAAGCAAAAATGACTGCAACACCAATAATTGAGGCGATATTATTCATTACAAAAATATTGATATTTATTACTAAAGTTACTGATAAATAGTGCAATCCTAACAAAAATCTCTAGGCATCAGAATTAAGAATAATGTTAATAATAAGAAATTCTATTACATCAGCAAAAAGAAAACATTAATTATCAGAAAATTAAAAGTATGGTCAATTGTAACAATTATGATCAAAATTGTAGTAATAACACTTATCATAGCAATAATTATAAAAATAGTAATAATGTTAGTAATATTAGCAATAAGGAAAAATTACTGTTAATAAGAGCAATAACATCATTATTGTTAATAACAATAATATTAACAGCAAGTGTAATAATAACTATAAGATTAGAAATAATTAACAAATAGTTAAAAAAATTACCAATATAAAGAAAAGTACTGAAAATCTAACAAAGTGTGACAAAATTGCTGTAATAGCAAAGACAACACATAAATATATCTTGCTCTAATGAACACAATAGTGACAATTAAGACAAAAATTTCAATATAACAAATATAGTAATAATAATTCCATTCTTTAAAGATATATTAATATTAACTACTAAAATTAGAAATAAATAGGGAAATACTAACAAAAATCTATTGGTATCAGTAACAAAATTGGGTTAATAATGAAAAACTAAATTATACCAGCAATACAATCATTATTTATCAAAAAAGTAAAAATAAAACAAATAGTAACAATTATGACCAACTTGCAATAATAATACTGATTAAAACAATATGTTTTAAATAGTAACCATATCAGTATTATTAGCGATAAAGAATAAATAGCAATAATAACATCATTGGTATGAATAGAAACATTAACGGAAAGAGTTAGTAACTAAAAAAATTGAAATAATAAATAAATAGTAAGAAGAATAACTAAAACATAAAAAATAACTGTAAAGAAAACAAAAAATAAATTATTGTTGTAATAACAATGAAAACATAGTAATAAAATCATGCACACACACACACACACAAAAATAAATATGACAAGCATAGTAATATTATTAGAATAATAACATTAAAGAACACAGTAATTAAATAACAAAAGCTTCAATAATGATTAAACTTAGTAACAAACAGAGCAATACGAATAAAAACAAGAATAGTAACTATAAAGACCAAAGCTGTAAAAATGGCGAAATATAAACAAAATTGATTTCCACACCAATTATCAAAACATTCTTTACAAAAATACTAAAATTACCAACTAAAGATAGTAATAAATAGGGTAATAATAAAAGTCAGTAATAAGAATAATATAAATAATCGAAACTTTTTTCATACCAGCAAAAGAAGCATTAATTATCAAAAATGCAAAAACAATAACACTAAAATAACAATTATGACCAAAATTGAAATAATTACACTAACTGTAAAGATATCGATGAAAATAGTAATAATATTACTATTATTAGCAATAAAGAAAAAAAAATTGTATTAATAAGAGCAGTAATAGCATATTTAATTAGAAAAGCAATATCAGCAGCAAGAGTAACAATAACTACTAAAATTAAATAATCAATAAATAGTAAGAACAATTATCAAAATATAAAAGATAGTTGAAAAATTAACAAGAATTCAAAAGTTGCAATTATGACAATGATAACAAAGTTAATAATATCTTGCATAAATAAAAAAAAAATATTCATATTTATAACCAAAATTATAATAGTAGCACTAGTAATAATAAAAATGACAAACATAGGAATATTATTAGAATAGTAAAAATAACGAAAAATATCAATAAATCAGTAATAGTATCAATAATTATTAATAATAGTAACAAACAGAGCAATATTAAAAATATCATATAAGTATAAAAAATACCAGAATAAAAGAAATAGTGAAAACAGCAACAGTATTAAAACTTCTAATATTGGTAATAAATGAGAAATATTATGAAAAACAACTTGAAAATAAAATAGAAGTAAGGATTAATAATATAGAAAAATATAATTTATACCAGTAATGGTAACAATAATGGTTAATATTGGAATAAACTCAAGATTAGTGACTATAAAGACCGAATATGTAATAATTACTAAATAAAAACCAAAATTACTGCATCTCTGGGCATCAGAATTAAGAATAATGTTAATAATAAGAAATGCTATTACATCAGTAAAAAAAAAAAAAACATTAACTATCAGAAATGCAAAAGTATAGTCAATTGTAATAATTATGATCAAAATTGTAATAATAACACTTAATATGACCATCATTATAAAAATTGTAATAATGTTATTGATATTAGCAATAATGAAAAATTACTGTTAATAAGTGCAATAATATCATTATTGTTGATAACAGCAATAATAACAGCAAGTGTAACAATAACAATCAAATTTGATATAATTAACAAATAGTAAAAAAAATTATCAATATAAAAAAGTTACTGAAAATCTAACAAATAAGTGTGACAAAATTGCTGTAATGGCAAAGACAACACACACAAAGAAATCTTACACAAATGAAATCAATAGTGACTAGTAACAATTATAAGCAAAATTCCAATAATACATGAATAAAAATAGCAATTACCAAAATATCAAAAATCTCTGCAGTACTGACAAAACTCTCAAAAGATGCGATGATAACATCATTAGTAACAGAAATAATAAAAATTCCAAAAAAAGGGCCCTGTAGCTCAAGAAAGAAATTAAAATAATTAGGCAAGTAGTAATAAAAAACAATTATGCCAATAATTCTAGAAAAGTAACAATAATGTAAAAATGTCAATAATTATATCAATTGTACCATTAGTTTAGTAGTAAACAGAGCAATACTAACAAATATCTTTTAATTATCAGCAATAACAGAATAAAGAAAGATCCATTAAAGGAAGCAATGTTAAAAATAACAACCAAAATAACAATAGAACAGCTATAGTAACAATAAAGACGAAAATTGTAATAATATTCTTTTTATTTATATGACCAAAAACACCATTATTAAATACTAACAATCACTACTAATGTTAGTTATAAGAATGGAATTCTAACGAAAACTAACAAATGAAAAATAGCAAAATAAAAATGAAAATTATAAAATATCACCAATACTTGCAATATTAACAATATTGACCAAAATAAAAACAAGAGTTTTAACTAAGACCAAAGCTGTAATATTAACAAAACATAAATAACTGCAATACCAATAATCAAAGCACTTGAATTCTTTACAGAAACATTAACATTAACTACGAAAAATAGCATTACACAGTGGAATTCAAGAAAAACTCTTTAGTGATTGTAAATAAGAATAATATTGATGGTGAAAAAAAGTAATAAAACCAAAATTTACAATTATGAGCAAAATTTTAATAATAACACTAATTGTAACAATAATTATAAAAATAGTAGTAACATGAACATTATTAGCAATAAAGAAAAATTAGCATTATTAAGAGAAATAGTAACAATACCGACCAAAATTACAATAAAAACAAGAATAGTAACTATAAAAAACAAAGTTGTAATAATAACAAAATTATTATAACACCAAAATTCAAAGCAATTGGATTCTTTTCAGAAATAGTAACATTATCAACTAAAATTAATAATCAATATTATTATTTACTACGAAAATTAGTATTATATAGGTGAATTCGAACAAAAACTTCATAGCCATTAAAAATAAGAATAATGGTAATATGCAAAATTCACTTATACCAGTAAAAGAAAAAATACTGATTGAAAAGTAATTATAAAACCAATAGTAACAATTATGAGCAAAATGGTAATAATATCAGTAAAATTGTAATTCTAACAAAAGTGACTCCAACACATATGCAGAAATAGCAACATTACCTAATAAAATAAAAAATGCAAACATTCATACATATACACATGCCTCATTCCCCATTGTAAGAGAACGCGAATTTACCACGATCATCATATACTTCAACCACTCCTCAAATAAAAACTCTCTAGCCACTAGAGATAAGAATTACGATAATGATGAGAAAAATATTTATATAAGCAAAAGTTGCAATACTGATCAAAAATGCAATAATATAGTCAATAGTAACAATTATGTGCAAAATTGCAATACATATATGTACATATACCCATGCCTCATTCCCCCTTGTAAGGAGGGTGGCAGCACCAAGAAACGCACATTCACCACGATCCACACATACCTCAACCACTCCTCTCAGCTACTTGGGGATAAAAAGTTGCCACATCTCCCCCCCCCCTTCCACCCTGCTTGGGTCTCCCACAAGGTAGTTAGGTAAAGATATTCTACAATGAGGTCCGACAGCCGCGACTGATTTACTCCCACTGTTTCAACTCATGGTAATTCCGTTCATACTCGTCCATTACAGTTCACTGAGCTAGCAGGTGCGAGAAATCCCTTTGTCCACGTCATAAATGCAAAATCTTCCTCCACTCTTTCCTATCACTAGCATGCACTCTTCCCTGTCCAACTGACATTCTTCGTGCATTCAGTGCTCTTTTCACGCCATCCATCCGTCTCACTCTAAGTCTCCCTCTTGACCTAACTTCAATCACTTCTGCACTTTACATTCTCTTCACTATTCGTTCGTCACTCATCTTTTCCATGTGTCCAGATTAACTCAACAGTCTCAGCTCTAACTTATCCGACAGTTTCATTCCAACACTCGTTCTCTGCCTGACATCCTCATTTCTTTCTCGATCTATTCTAGATACACCAATCATATTTCTCAAACGCCTCATTCCCAATACATTCAACTTCTTCCTTTCATCCTCTCTTGCATTCCAAGTCTCTGCTCAATACAAATACTGTCGGCACAATCACGCTTTCATATATGCTTGTCTTTGTATTCATTGCCATATATCTATTTCTCATTACACTTCTCAACCCCTAGACATTACTTGCTTCTTTATCTCTGTGATTTACCTCTACATCCACTCGTCAACTTCTTGATCCATGTGACCCCAGATACTTAAAACTCTCAACTTCTTCAAGCAACTCCCCATTAACTCCTGCATTCAATCTGCCAACGTTAACACTCCTCGTGCATCTAATGATTTTACTTTTACCAATGTACACCTGCAACTTCCTTCTTTCACACACACTAATAAACTCACCAAATGATTCAGTTCATTCTTAGAATCATCCACCAGTACAATGTCATCCAAAAATTGCATCTGATTCAATTTTCACAACCTACCATCCTCATCCACTAGTTCCAAGCCTCTATCTAATACTCTCATTTACTTCCCTTACCACCCCTTTATATACACATTAGACTACCATGGCGACATTACTAAACCTTGACGTACCGCTGTATTCCCATCAAACCAATCACTCATGCCATCTCCAACTCTCACACATGCTCTACTATTCATGTAAAAACTTTTCACCGCATTCAACAAACTCCCACTTACTCCATACAGTCGCAACACCCTCCACAATCCCTCTCCATCTACCCTGTCATGCGCTTTCTCTAGGTCAATAAAGACTCCAACAACGTCCCTACCTTTCTCCAAGAACTTCTCAAACACCTGTCTTACAACAAACACCTGATCCACACATCCTTTTCCTCTGCTGAACCCACACTGTTCTTACCCAATTATTCACTCAGTACCTTTCCTTATTCTCTCGATTAACACTCCACCATATACTTTACCAACTACACTCAACAAACTAATTCCTCTAAAACTACTACACTCACTCTTATTGCCCTTCCCTTTGTAAAGTAGAACTACATGTGCACTCCTCCAATCAACTGGAGCCCTCCCTTTCCTGAATCATACATTCAACAACCTACCCATCAATTCTACTAATGCCTCTATACCTTTTGGCAAGCATTCAGCATGACAACCATCTATCCCTCATGCTTTACCTGCTTTTGCTGCTCTCAATGCCAAATGTGCCTCCTCTTTTGTTATGTCTATATCATTCTCATTTCCTAGCATTGAAATTCTCCATCCGTCTCCCACAACCGCAATCTCTGCCTCTCTATCATCTTCCTCATTTAGCAGGTTCTTGAAATATTCAGCCCATCTCTCTCTCACCATTATTTCATCCACGAGCAATTGCCATCTGCTCCTTTCACCCTCTCCTCCCTACCACATTCACCTCTCCTCACTCTGTTCACATCCTTCCAAAATATCTTTATATTCCTTTCAAGTTTTCAGAAGGGCATCTGCCCCACCTTACATCTGCTTTTCGTTTTGCCTCCCTTACCACATGCTTCACTAACTTCCTCTTTGCACAATACCTTTCATACATCTCTACATTACCTACCTGCAACCATCCCTCATAAGCCCAATTCTTTTCAGCCACTACTGCACTTACTTGCTCATTCTGCCATTCACTACTTTTCCTTTTACTTCCGCCAGTTAGTCTCCCTCCGGATGCCATCTTTGCATTGAGACAGTTTATGAAAAAGTACAGAGAAAAACGGAAGGGATTACATCTGGTTTTTATTGACTTGGAAAAAGCTTACGATCGAGTACCAAGGGAGGAAGTGTGGAGGTGCATGCGGGAGAAGGGAGTGCCAGAAAAGCATGTGAGGGTGTGCCAGGATATGTACAGGGGTGTATACACACAAGTGAGGACAGTGGCCGGGGTGACGGACAAGTTCCCAGTGACAGTTGGACTACATCAGGGGTCGACATTGAGTCCATACCTTTTCAACCTGGTCATGGATGTGATAGTGAGGGACATACTGGAGGAGGCCCCATGGACTACGTTATTTGCAGATGACATAGTCTTGGTGGCGGAAACCAGAGAGGAAGTACAGAAGATGAACAAGTGGAGGGACGAGTTGGAAAGTAGAGGGCTAAAGATAAGCCGGGACAAAACAGAATACATGCAGATGGGAGAACAAGATGATTACAGTCAATTGTACTTGGCACAGGAGAGGTTGAAAAAGGTGGAGGCTTTCAGGTACCTGGGGTCAAATCTGTTGCAGGATGGTGAACTGGATAGAGATATAAATGGGAGGATACAAGCAGGATGGAAAAATTGGAGGAAATGCTCTGGACTGATATGTGATAGAACGATTAGTGCAAGAGTGAAAGGCATGATATATCATGCAGTGGTAAGGCCAGCGATGATATATGGCTCAGAGACGTGGCCTGTTAAGAATGCACAAGAAAGAGAGATGGAAGTGGCAGAGATGAGAATGGTGAGATGGATGTTGGGAGTGACGAGGATGGATAGGATCAGGAACGAGAGAATTAGAGGGACAGCCAAGGTGACACAAGTGGGAAAGAAGATGCAAGAAAGATGGCTTCAGTGGTATGGATATTGTATGAGGAGAGATGAAGATTGGATTGGTAGAAGGATGATTGAGCTAGAGGTGGAGGGAGTGAGAGGAAGAGGGAGACCACGAATACGATGGGATGACTGTATACGGGACGACTTGAGAGAGAAGGACCTCAGTGGAGAGGAAGCATTGGACAGGAGAGAGTGGAAAAGGCTGATAAGAAACCACAACCCCATATAGATATGGGAAAAGCGAGAGAAGAAGAAGAAGAGTTAATCTCCCTCCTCACACTGCCTCGGCACACTTCCTAACTTCCTACTTGATGAAACAGCCACATTCTTCCACTCTCTCCTCCTCTTTCTCTTTCACTACATTTCACACATTTCTTACACTAGCCTTATATTCACGGTCTTTCTCTTTCTTATACAATTAATTCACTTTTAGCACCTCTCTTCATCTCTTGCTTTTCTTCTTTCTCCACTTTTCCCCCACTCTCACTCTACTCTTTCAATCATCCTCCTGTTCACCACAACATAATCCACTAATACTCTGTCATCTACTCTTTCATTATCCACTCTAACATATGTATACTTGTACACATCCTTCTTTTTAAATGCAGTATTAGCAATCAACATCTCTCTCTCTCTCTCTCTCTCAATACACATTTCTATCATTTTCCCTCCACTCTCATTACTACCAGATACTCCATACTCGCCAATTACACCACACCATCCACTGGCCCATTCCCTACTCTTGCATTAAAATCTCCCATCAACACCACATTCACATTCATTCCTAAGTCTTCCACACACCCGTTCAATTTAATCCAAAATTCTTTTTTCTTCATCACTTCTTTCACTGCCAGGCCCATATGCGCTCACAAACGTCCAAGCCTCACATCACAGCCTCATTTTAGCCACTATTATTCGAGAAGATACTTCTTTCCATTCAACCACACACTTATTCATCTCTTCACTTGCTAAGAGAACCACTCCCTCTCTTCCTCTCCCTCTCTCAACCCCAAACACCCTACCTACCACTCTCCCAAGTGTCACCTCACCATTCCCTTTTATCTTAGCTTTACTCATTGCAAGTACATCTATCTTTTTCTCTCCACAAACATACTCCCCCTCCCTCTTACTTTCATTTACACCAAAACAATGCACATTCAGTGACCCAATTACTAGGGTTCTGGCTGGATCTCTCCTGCCAGAATACCCCAGCATCTCTTGGCTATTCATAGGAAGTAAAATACAGAGGAGGTGATTTCCAGTACCCCCGCTCCGCCCCATTTAGTCGACTTTTACGACACGCAGGGGACATGGAGGAAGCATTCTTATCTGCGGTACTGACGAAAAAAATCAAAAGATTCGATAATAATATCAATTATAACAGAAATAATAAAGGTTGAAAATAAGGGCCAGTGGATATAAAGAAAAAAATTGCAATGAAAAAACAACTAGTAATAAGAAAGACAGAGATAACAATAATTTTAGAAAAACATCAGTAATGGAACAAATGTCAACAAAAATATCAATTGTACCATTGACTTAGTAGAAATACAGCAATACTAATACATATTTTTTTTATTATCAGCAATAACAGAATAATGGAAGAACCGTGAAAGGTAGCAATAATAACAATAATGACCAAAGTAGCAATAGAACAACAATAGCAACAATAAAGACGAAAATTGTGATAATAACAAAAATTTTTGATATTTAACCAAAGCACCAATATTAAAATCAATTGCATTCAAATTAGTAATAGTAACAGTAATTACTAATATTAATTATAAGTATGGCAATTCTAACGGAAAAAGTTAAAAATTTTAAAGAAATAAGAAAATATAAATGAAATTGATAAAATATCAGTAATACAAGCAACATTTACAATACTGACCAAAATACAAACAAAAGTTTTAACTATAAAAACCAAAGTTCTCGTAATAAAAAAAATCGAAAATAACTGCAACATTTATAATCACAGCAATTGCATTCTTTACAGAAACATGAACATAAACTACGAAAATTAGCAATACATAGGGGAATTCAAATAAAAACTCTTTAGCTATTAGAAATAAGAATAATGTTAATAATGAAAAAATCACTTATACCAGCAAAAGCAGAAATACTGATAAAAAAAAATAAAAGAATAACACCAATATTAACAATTATGAGCAAAATTGCAATAATAACAGTAATTGTAACAATAATGATAAAAAGAGTAATAACATCAACATTACTAGCAATAAAGAAAAAATCGCATTAATATGAGCAATTGCAACAATAACGACCAAAATATCAATAAAAACAAGAATAATAACTATAAAAAAACAAAGTTGAAAAAATAATTAAAATAACTCCAACACCAATAATCAAAGCAGTGGCATTCTTTACAGATATAATAGCATTATCTAAAAATTAAAGGAATAAATAAAATTAGCTACAAAAATTAGCTATATACACTGGAATTCAAGCAAAAACTCTTTGGGTATTAGAAATAAGAGTAATGTTGATAATGAAATAAATCACTTATACCAGTAAAAGCAGCAATACTGACCAAAAAAGCAGTAATAAAACAAATATAACAAATATGAGCAAAATTATAATTATAATACTAATTGTAACAATAATGATACAAATAGTAATAATATCAACATTATTAGCAATAATGAAAATACACCATTAATAAGAGCAATATTATCTATCTGCAACACCATCACCACAGTAGACGAGTCATCACCTCCTACTGATTCCGACAGGACCCTTCAGGAGCTCCAAGCCACAGCAAGAGCAGACCTCACTTACGGATGTCTACTCACCTGCGTGTCTCCCAGATTACCTTCAAACCGCTTTGTCCTAAACAGCTCAGTCCTCCCATACTGGAAGATACGGGAAAGTCACTACAGTGATGGAAAATTGGTTTTGTGTGGTCAGCAGGTCGTCGTTCTTGCTGCCTTTCATTGCCGTATACTTGCCCACCTCCATGACAGCCTCCATGGGGTAGCAAAGACGAAGTACAAAGTTAGGTAGACTTTGTTTTGGCCAGGCATAGACTTCGACATCAAGAAAACTGTCGCTGCTTGCAAGTCATGACAGGTACTCCAGCCTAGCCAGCAACAGGATCCCCTCCCATCTGACAATCATCATATGAGGCATTTCAAGTCTGTCTCCATTGATTTCTTCCAGGTTGCAGGGAAGTCATTCCTGGTAATTGTGGACAGATTGTCAGGCTGGCCTGTGGTCGTACCCTGCGGACCTGACCCAGCAACTTCAAGAGTCATCAATGTGTTCTGCAGACACTTCCAAGATGTTGGTGTTCCACTTTGCCTAAGGACTGATAGTGGTCCACCGTTTAACAACACTGACTTCCAGAACTTCATGGAACATTGGGGTGGTCACCATGTAATCCCCTCACCCTACTGTCTCCAATCAACTGGACATGCCGAGGCGCCAGTCAAGTCTGTATAGCAACTCATTTTGAAGAAAGCACCCAATGGAAACATCGAATGTGAGGACTTTGACAGGGGTCTTCTACAGATACACAACACCCCTACATCCGCAGGTCACTCTTCCACCCAGGTGTTATATGGCTGCCTCCTCCGCTCCTGTGTCGCGGCCTGACCAGAGTCCTCCAAGGGATGGCAAGCCCAGACCGAGGACTTTGACCACCAAGCTGCTACTCATACTGAACAAGTCAAGTGCAAGTACGATCCCCATGCCCGTCCCCTTGCCAAGTTGACCGCGGCAAGCATATCTGAATTCAAGACCCGACGTCACACCATTAGGAAAAGGCGTGTACGAGGTATGTCTCCTCAGCGGATGAGTCTGGTGGTGCAATCGTTGACATCTCCATCCAGTGCCCTTTCCTAGTCCTGACACTCTCCTCCATGTCTCTGTGGCCCCTTGCTCGGCATTGAAAAGTCCTCTAGGCAACCCCCTCACTGTCCCACATCATTCACTTCGACTCATGGGAAAGAAAGTTCACTATAATGGTACTATAAGCATGAGGGGGCAGGGAGGTGTGGATATATGAACACAAAGTGGCCCTTTAAGTTGATTCTTGACCAATTACATACTCGGCTGTTAGCTAGTACATTTTACTGATAGCTGATGACAAATTCGGCTGTTAGAGCCTTAGAACGATATATAGTAATGTGAACAAGCCAGTTAGTGAACAGGATGGTTTGTGGAGAGCAGCAAATGATACGTTCTCTTCATGAATAATGCAATACTCTTTGGTTAGTCACATATGAGCATTGGATCGTGCCAGTCGTGAATCAGCCATAGTCGTACAGCAGCATCGAACCCTGTCAGTCATGTATTAGCTTAGGGCCCTGTCACTTGTGTAAAAACCTCTTGTCCTGTTAGTCACGTAAGTCTAGTGCCTCTCCCGTTTCCCCAAGTGTATAGTCTCTTGTAAATATATATGCATAGTCTCTTGTGTGTGTGTATATATATATATATATATATATATATATATATATATATATATATATATATATATATATATATATATATATATATATATATGTGTGTGTGTGTGACTACCTAATTGTGATTACCTAATTGTGTTTACGGGAAAGAGCCCAAAGCTCGTATCTTCCCGTCTCCTCATCGGTTCCATTTTATACTTAGTGATACTTATCATACCTGTCCTTAATACTATGGATTGAGATAGCATTAACTACCTCCTCGCTTAGCCAATTCCAATTATCAACTACTCTTACACTGAAAAAGTATTTCCTTACATTCTGCGAAGAAGTTTTCTTACGAAGCTTCAAACTATGACCTCTAGTTCTAGAGCCAGCCATATCAAAATATCGATCCCTATCCACTCTATCATAACCATATCATAAACATACATGTGTGTATGTGTGTGTGTGTGTGTGTGTGTGTGTGTGTGTGTGTGTGTGTGTGTGTGTGATTACCTAATTGATTACCTAATTGTGTTTACGGGAAAGAGCCCAAAGCTCGTATCTTCCCGTCTCCTCATCTGTTCCATTTTATACTTAGTGATACTTATCATACCTATCCTTAAAACTATGGATTAAGATAGCATTAACTACCTCCTCGCTTAGCCAATTCCAATTATCAACTACTCTTACACTGAAAAAGTATTTCCTTACATCCTGCAAAGAAGTTTTCTTACGAAGCTTCACACTATGACCTCTAGTTCTAGAGCCTGCCATATCAAAATATCGATCCCTATCCACTCTATCATAACCATGAAGGAATTTAAAGACTGTCACCATATCCCCCCTCAATATTCTAGCTTCGAGTGATGATAAGTCTTATTCCCTCAGCCTCTCATCATAACTGAGATTACGTATTTCTGGCACCACTTTTGTGGCATGTCTTTGAACTTTTTCAAGCTTAGCAATGTGCTTTTTCAAGTGCAGATTCCAATAGGGGGCTGCATATTCGAGTTTTGGCCTCACATAGGTTACATAAATATTTCTGAACATTTCCTTGCCCATGTGTCTGAAGGCTACCCTTACATTTGATAAGAATGCATATGCTGCCCTTACTATGCCATTTATATGTATTTCTGGAGACAAATCTGTTAGTATGTTTACTCCTAGATCTCTCTTATTTTCTGTTTCTTGAAGTTGTACTCCAGCCACCGAGAGTCAAGCTTGGGCCTTCTTGCACTTGTACCCATTCTCATTACCTTACATTTTGAAGTATTGAATTTCATTAGCCACTTTTCTGAACACTCGTGCAGACTATTTAGATCTTGCTGAAGTTCTCTACCATTGTTTTCGTTTCCTACTTTCTTCACAATCTTTGCATCATCTGCAAACATATTCATAAATTAATTTACAGACTCTGGTAGGTCATTTACATATACAAGGAATAAAAGTGGCCCTAAATCTGAACCCTGTGGAACTCCACTACTAACTCTTCTTCATTCAGACACTGAGTGTCTTACTCTAACCCTCTGTTCACTTCCTTCTAAGTTAGTTTTTATCCATTTCAAGACATTTCCACCTATTCTAGCCATTGCTTGCAGCTTCCAAATAAGTCTCCCATGTGGAACAGTGTCAAACACTTTCTGTTGTGTGTGTGTGGGTGGGTGTGTGTGTGTGAATAATTTTTACCCCAACCGGTACTTGAACCTAAGGTATATAATTGCTAAGTCAAGGCGCTACCAACTACACCACAGAAGGTCTAAAAGGGAAACACACGTTACAGCTTTTATCTGCTATACTAGGGATGAATGCATTTTATCTGAATGCCACTCTGTTCATATTACAGTGTCCCCTAACATAACTCGTGGCTTCGTTTTCACATTTATTTCAACTCCCATTCTCATTCGGCACCAACAATAATCAGATAAGCACATTACCATATGTGAAAACATGAAGCATTTTTACCCTGACCGGGACTTGAACCTAGGACATATAGTTACTATGTCAATGTGCTACCAACTACACCACAGAAGGTCTAAAAGGGAAATACACCTTATAGTTTTATCTGCTATACTAGGGATGAATGCAATCTATCTGAATGCCACTCTGTTCATATTACAGTGTCCCCCAACCTCACTCGTGGCTTCGTTTTCACATTTAATTCAACTCCCATTCTCATTCGGGACCAACAATAATTAAATAAGCACATTACCATGTGTGAAAACATGAATCATTTTTACCTTGACCGGGACTTGAACCTAGGACATATAATTACTATGTCCATGTGCTACCAACTACACTACAGAAGGTCTAAAAGGGAACTACATCTTACAGCTTTTATCTGCTATACTAGGGATCAATGCATTCTATCTGAATGCCACTCTATTCATATTACAGTTTCCCCCAACCTCACTCGTGGCTTCATTTTTGCATTTAATTCAACTCCCAATCTCATTCGGGACCAACATTTATCAAATAAGCACATTACCATATGTGAACACATGAATCATTTTTACCTTGACCGTGACTTGAACTTAGGACATATAATTACTGTGTCAGTGTGCTACCAATTACACCACATAAGGTCTAAAAGGGAAACATACTTTACAGCTTTTATCTGCTATAATAGGGATGAACACATTCTATCTGAATGCCACTCTGTTCATAATACAGTTTCCCCCAACCTCACTCGTGGCTTCGTTTTCACATTTAATTCAACTCCCATTCTCATTCGGGACCAACAATAATTAAATAAGCACATTACCATGTGTGAAAACATGAATCATTTTTACCTTGACCGGGACTTGAACCTAGGACATATAATTACTATGTCCATGTGCTACCAACTACACTACAGAAGGTCTAAAAGGGAACTACATCTTACAGCTTTTATCTGCTATACTAGGGATGAATGCATTCTATCTGAATGCCACTCTATTCATATTACAGTTTCCCCCAACCTCACTCGTGGCTTCATTTTTGCATTTAATTCAACTCCCAATCTCATTCGGGACCAACATTTATCAAATAAGCACATTACCATATGTGAACACATGAATCATTTTTACCTTGACCGTGACTTGAACTTAGGACATATAATTACTATGTCAGTGTGCTACCAATTACACCACATAAGGTCTAAAAGGGAAACACACTTTACAGCTTTTATCTGCTATAATAGGGATGAACACATTCTATCTGAATGCCACTCTGTTCATAATACAGTTTCCCCCAACCTCACTCGTGGCTTCCTTTTCACATGTGCTTATTTGATACTTGTTGGTCCCAAATGAGATTGGTAGCTGAATTAAATGCAAAAACAAAACCACGAGTGAGGTTGGGGGAAACTGTAATGTGAACAGAGTGGCATTCAAATAGAATGCGTTCATCCCTAGTATAGCAGATAAAAGCTGTAAGGTGTGTTTCCCTCTTATATCTTCTGTGGTGTAGTTGGTAGTGCCTTGACATAGTCCTGGTCGGGGTAAAAATTATTCATGTTTTCACAAATGGTAATGTGCTTATTTGATATATATATATATATATATATATATATATATATATATATATATATATATATGTATATATATATATATATATATATATATATATATATATATATATATATATATATATATATATATATATATATATATATATATATATATATATATAAACACTTCCTCGGATAAGGCCAGAACCGAGTGTTTCCCTCAAAAACCTATGTCAACAATTTGTATTAGTAGTTACATAATGAAACTAGATTAAACATGATTAATAAATTTCCACTCTACTTACATTGCCAATATTTGCATTGCATAATGCAAAAGTCTTAATAAACTTAGCTGAGCAACAGAAACTTTATGAATACCCTCGAAACTACTATGATCTATGTTTAAAACAACACTATAGGATCGTCTAGTATGAAAAGTGGAGACAACTATTCTGTATTATCTCTGGACCACTTTTACAGGTGAGAGAATCCTTGTCACAGCTGCAATCCTCCTTAGCAATTTGGCAATCCACCATTTGGTGACAGCCTTCTCCCTACATTTGTTGGCCCCTTTCAGTGTAATCCCCCCACCAGTTCTCTCAGATATTTCCATCCTCATTACTTGGAAGCCCTTGGGGAGAACTGTGATTACCTAATTGTGATTGCCTAATTTTGTTTACGGGAAAGAGCCCAAAGCTCGTATCTTCCCGTCTCCTGATCGGTTCCATTTTATACTTAGTGATACTTATCATACCTGTCCTTAAAACTATGGATTGAGATAGCATTAACTACCTCCTCGCTTAGCCAATTCCAATTATCAACTACTCTTACACTGAAAAAGTATTTCCTTACATCCTGCAAAGAAGTTTTCTTACGAAGCTTCAAACTATGACCTCTAGTTCTAGAGCCAGCCATATCAAAATATCGATCCCTATCCACTCTATCATAACCATGAAGGAATTTAAAGACTGTCACCATATCCCCCGTCACTCTTCTAGCTTCGAGTGATGGTAAGTCTAATTCCCTCAGCCTCTCATCATAACTGAGATTGCGTATTTCTGGCACCAGTTTCGTGGCATGTCTTTGAACTTTTTCAAGCTTAGCTATGTGCTTTTTCAAGTGCGGATTCCAAAAGGGGGCTGCATATTCGAGTTTTGGCCTCACATAGGTTACATAAATATTTCTGAACATTTCCTTGTCCATGTGCCTGAAGGCTACCCTTACATTTGATAAGAATGCCTATGCTGCCCTTACTATGCCATTTATATGTATTTCTGGAGACAAATCTGCCAGTATGTTTACTCCTAGATCTCTCTCATTTTCTGTCTCTTGAAGTTGTACTCCAGCCACCGAGTAGTCAAGCTTGGGCCTTCTTGCACTTGTACCCATTCTCATTACCTTACATTTTGAAGTATTGAATTTCATTAGCCACTTTTCTGACCACTCATGCAGATTATTTAGATCCTCCTGAAGTTCTCTACCATTGTTCTCGTTTTTTTACTTTCTTCACAATCTTTGCATCATCTGCAAACATATTCATGAATGAATTTACAGACTCTGGTAGGTCATTTACATATACAAGGAACAAAAGTGGCCCTAAAACTGAACCCTGTGGAACTCCACTACTAACTCTTCTCCATTCAGACACTGAGTGTCTTACTCTAACCCTCTGTTCCCTTCCTTCTAAGTAAGTTTTTATCCATTCCAAAACATTTCCACCTATTCTAGCCATTGATTGCAGCTTCCTAATAAGTCTCCCATGTGGAACAGTGTCAAACGCTTTCTGGAAGTCTAGGAATATGCAATCTGCCCAGCCCTCTCTTTCCTGTAAGATTTGGCTTACCTCATCATAAAATTCTAATAAGTTTGTTACTGTTGATCTACCTTCTCTGAAGCCATGTTGCCTCACTGACAAAAAGTTGAAGGATTCCAAGTGAAGAGAGATATGTTTCCTTAGTAGTTTCTCCATAACTTTGCAAACTATGCTGGTCAAGGAAACTGGTCTATAGTTCAGAGCCGTATCCCTCCTTCCCTTTTTGAAGATAGGTATCACATTTGCTTGTTTCCAGCATCTTGGAATCTCCCCCGACTCCAGTGACTCCTTAAATATGATACTTAGTGCCACTGATATTGGCACTAATGTTCACTTAACTCTGTCTTTGTAATCACTATTATATCTTCCTTATTTCCGTGGATCCTATCCTCTAATTTATAGCTACTACTATATCTGCCACACTGTCATGGATCCAATCCTTTAATTCTACTGCCTTACCGGTTACCCCATCAGCGTTTAATGAGGCTGCATCCCCTGATTTCCTAGCATTTTCTTTATCACCTCTTTAGCTAGGTGAACCATGGAACAAACATTATTTTTCTCATTTTCATTTTTTCCCCCATTTTACCTTTCAGCTTCTTGTAACAAGGTAATAAAGTTTTCCATCTCTTCTTGTGTTCTGTATGGTCAAATGAACATTGTTCTGAATTCTAGAAGGTCTTTTAAGTTTCTGCCCTCATCATTAATTCTTTACCTGTGTCTACTTTCTAAAAGGTTTCTTTCATTATGCTTGCCTTTCCCTTCTTAGCAAATTCACCAAATCGGTGAATGTTTACAAAATTATATGGACCACAAACCACTCCAAGCTTCCTTAACAGGTCTAAAGCCCAAGCATTCTTATGTTCATGTCTGCCTGACCACGTTGATTCCTGGGATTCACTTATGCCTGAGGTGATCACTGACTTCTCTTTATCAAGTGCTTGTTTGATCAAGGGGTTTGTAGTGTTATGGCAAAGAACACTCCCTAAATGGCTCTTGTAATGGAGTAGTAATATTTTGCATAGTGTATAATAACTCTAAGTTAAGTTCTACCTTACATGTTTTGTTGAGAAACATTATTCCTATTCTAATCTAATTCTAGTGAGTAGAAAAGTTATCTTCTCCCGCCAACTCTGAGAGATATCTGACGATACCTGCAAATAGCTCCAGGCATTTCCTACATATTTCCTGAAGATGATTGACGATGATTTGGTTTTATGTCTCGAGCTCCCTTTTCTACCAAGGGATAGGACGGTTGCCTTCTTGCGAAGGACTTGTTTTTGGCAAATGTAATTGTTACCCTGAGTGTATGCCATTACTAACCTCAGTCCGTGACGGGGCACGAACCTTCGACCTGCAGACACAGAGTCGCGGACGCTACCATTTAGCAACGGAGACTACCATTTCCTACATATTTCCTATCATATCAATATCCTAGCCTTACTAACATAACCCTAACCTCATTTCTAATGCCGATAAGTAATATATATTATAGTGACAGTGTGAAAATATATATGGTAAGTCAGGTATATAATGACCGGTTAGTTCCAGCTGATTTAGACTGTTCTAACTAATGACCTTGTATATCCTAACCTAATACCACTAGGTTCATGCTCCGGTTGTTGCCCATGCATGCAACCAATCTAACTCATACTGCAAAGGAACCGAAATACAATTAGTGACTAATGTATTTGACTACTAGCTAACCTGACTTTCTTTTCTATTTTTATTGCTACCTAACCTAATTTTGTCCTAATTAGCCCAACTAAAGTTTCACTACCCTGAATATAGCCTGGACCTAGCCTCCGCCTATATTTATTATTTTTGGACTATGTATTTGAACTTAGCCTAGACCTAGCTAATTTCTTATTGGTTTATTAGGCTATTACCTATAGTTTCATCATGTCACTCATTGGGAATGAAGGTCTGAATGATGAAGCTGAGAAATTTTCAGCCTATATATATAGGGTTCAATTGTATTTCGAAGCTATTGATATTAAGAAATATAAGCAAGTTCCTGCTTTAGTGTCTATCATGGGTTCTAAAGTTTTTGGTGTTACTACGGATTTAGTGTGTCTGAAATCTCCTAAGGAATGTACTTTGGAGGAATTAATCTCCACTCTCAACAGTCCCTCCAAACCCCAGGTTTTAGTGATCTGTGAAAGATTCAAATTCTACAGAATTAATCTCCACTCTCAACAATCCCTACAAACCCCAGGTTATAGTGATCTATGAAAGATTCAAATTCTACAGAAGGTGTCAAGAAGACCACGAAAGTGTAATTTCTTTTGGTGTAGTTCTAAAGTCACTCGCATCGACATGTGAATTTGGGAACTCACTAGAGGAGATGCTAAGAGATAGGTTTGTTATGTGACTTTTGGAAGAAAGTACTCAGCGTGTTCTCTTGACTGAAAAGAATCTCACTTTTGCCCGAGCAGTAGAGACTGCTATTACTAGGAAAACTGCAGAGAAAGATTTCAGGGAGTTTGGTCAGAAACCTCACACTATTGATAAAGAAGTAAATGCTGTGAAAGAGTTCTTTTTATAATAATAAGAAGAAGTCTAATGGAGGGAAGGGGAAAGGTACAAAACCTGACAAATTATGTATCGGATGTGGTAAAATTCATTGGAAAAATTATTGTCCCTACAAAAATGCTGAATGTTTTTGGGTAAGAAAAATTCTACTGAATCTGCTGTGGAACCAAAGCTTGTAAGTTCTATTAATTTAGATCTACTAGTGATCCGACCTATTTGCTACTTTGGGGAGTGGGAAGATTTTTTCGAAATTGGACATGAAGAGTGCCTACAATCTGATTCTTCTTAGCCCTGAGTCACGTTTACTCACTACTATTAACACTCACCGAGGATTGTTGCAGTATAACCGTTTGTGTTTCGGCATAGCTAGTGCTCTTGGAATTTTCCAACAAACTATGGAGAATTTATTGCGAGGTATTTTTGGCATTTCTATTTTTCTTGATGACATACTACTATCGGAATCTAACTCTTGTTAACTTGAGGAGCGTTTATGTAAAGTTTACTAGAGGAAGTTGGACTAAAACAGCAACCTACTAAGTGTTCTTTTAGTGTTGACCAAGTACAGTATTTGAGTTATTGTGGGGAGGTTGTTGTTAAGTTTCTGTTTTACTAAGGAGACTCAAGGTACTGAACTCGGTTAACAGCTCACAAACACACAGGACATACCCTCATACCACTTCTCAGTTAAATGAAACTCAGAATTCAACTTTCTTTTAATTTTGAAAATGCAATGACACATTAAAGAAAATTTTATTATTTCTTGGAAAACTGGAACAAATTTAAAATTTAAATTTTTGGAATGCTGCCTCAAATCCCGGAGGTGATGAGCATGATTTCGATTCCTGGCATCATAGATGGATGCCAAGACTTTGTCCTCACACTTGATGACCACCTCTGTCACACAGGCAGAGTAGAATAGAGGACACTGCAATTGCAGAAACAGAAACGACACACCGTTAATAATAGGAAAACTGAAAGCACGAGCACACAAATAATGAGTTTCCAATATTATTCTACTGGATGAAAATATATTGATTAGTCACAGCAAACTAGAAATACTTACGCTACCGTAAGAGTATACAAAATCATTAATTATTTGCCGGCATTTGCTTAAAACAATTTATTCACAATAAATGAAGAATCAGCAAGACAAATACAGTATGGTCCTTAAATTATGGGTAACCATAAGCGTTTACAATGTCAATAGGGCAAAATTACTTATTAATTATTTGCAGTGTATATTGTAAAACACTTAATTTACGATAAAGGAGTAATCTGCGAGATAATTGTGTATTCATTCAATTTTGGTGAGCAAGAAATATTTGCAGTGCCAAAAGGGCGAAACCACCTTTTGAAGTATTTGCAACTTATAACTCAAAACTCTTTATTCCCAATATATAAGGAATCAGCAAGATAAATACAGTATGTATTCATCAAATTGTGGTTAACAAGAAACATTTGCAATCCCAACAGGGCAAAATTACTTGATAATTATTTGCAGTTTATAGAGTAAAACACTTTAGTTAAATTATTAATTATTTGCAATTTATAGGAAAAAACTATTTATTTACAAGTACTGACGTAAAACACTTTATTTACGATGATAGAAAGGGGTGAAATGAAATTAGAATTCGCTAGAAGAAGGGATAGATTTTTACGTGGTAATGAGCAATCTTCTGAGGGCAAAATTTTTACTTTGGCAATTTTTACTTTGGTAATTTCCAGGTCAAGGAATTAAATTTGGAAAATGAGATTCCAGTTCGGGAATCTACAAAAGTTCGTTTTGTATGGAAATGGAACCGAGAAAAATTTCTTAGGATTTGACCAGTAACGAATTTAAACAGTTTCTCAAATTCTCAATTTGCT